>PVIH01004785.1:0-40799 GCA_004025045.1 Sigmodon hispidus | reverse complement strand
ATAGAACCTACTTCATAGAATCATGAGGATTTAATGAATTAATACATATAAACTGTGGATAACTTCATAGCATACCAAACACCATATAAATGTTAGTTGTTAATTACCATGATTTTGTGCTATATCAGTACTAGTAAACATGCATTCAAGCACATACATACTTACCATCCATGGAGTGAACAGTCTCAAAGGCCACAATTTTGGGTATCTTGGGATTAGATTTCTCCAGAAGTTTCTTTAGGTGGTCTGGGTCATTGTGCCTGAAGACAAACTTAGCTACACCACTGTTGCGAATACCTTGGATCATGGAAGCATGGTTGCCTGCATCTGAGTAGATCTCACACCCTGAGGAAACAGATGGGCAATTGTTAAGCTTCTGTCTCATTGCTCCACTTTACAGTCCAGGTATGACCTGGCAGGAGAAGAAAGACTAACCCCTTTCCCCTCTGAAGACAGGCTCTTCTTCCTCCCCCTTCAGAATCCTCAAAGATGCACTCTAGATGAGGAGTGGGCTGGATGGAGGAGTGACTGAGGAGACAGTGGGCAGTGGCAATGTACCAGTGGGAGAGACTAGTCAACAAGAAAGAAAGGGCATGTCCTGTAGCGTTACAGGAAGTGAAGAGTGAGGGGAACTGTGGGGACGCATGTAAGTTGTCAAGTGTTCGTGGCTAGAAGTTGAGGATAATTCTGTCTGGTGTCTTCTACTCTCAGTGTAGTAGGAGGAGAAGATATCTGTTGGAAGGAGAGAGAAGGGGATTTGGCAAAATGGTTCCCAGAGACTTGAAAAGCTCTGAATAGAGGTTAAGGAATGTGACATTTTAGTGGCCTCTGTGTGAGCACTTAACCTGAGCTTATGATTGACATAGATGTGAACCATTGTATCCATCTGAGATTCAGACTGATGGAAGGCATATGAGGGGATGACATTGACTGGAGACTGGGGAAGTGGGAGGATGGGCTCTAGTGCATAGGTGAAGGGATGGATGCCTTTAGGCAAAGGGGGAGAAATACATTTCACAGTAAAGAGAAGCAATAAAGAAATGTCGATGAACAGATAGATTTATAGGTTGCATGTCAATAACTAAGGAAAAGCTATCCAGTGATTGCTGTGTTTGTGTAAGACCTGGGTTATATGTTAACAATGAAGGATGGAGGTAAAGGAAGGCTTGTGAAGACAAAAGACTGTATATTAGAAATTATGAATGTATGGTGTTACTATTCTGTGAGCTTAGGCATTGTTCCCTGGTGCTGGCCCTTAGCCTAGCTGTGGTAAGAGTGAAAGCGGAGGGATGTAGTTATCCACTGTTAAGACTATGCATGGCAGGTAAAAGGGAAGAGCAGAGGAAGCAAGTGACCTCAAAATAGAGGGGGCAGCAAGTGCGGCTGGATGCTCTATTGCAGGACACCAGCCTTGATCAAATCTCAGGCCTTCTTCTCACCTGGCAGAAGCTTGGCCAGTGTAAAGAGAGTAGAATCATTGGCCACAAAACAGGAGGAGAAGAGCAGGGCTGAGTCCTTCTGGTGCAGTTCAGCCAGCTCCTGTTCAAGTTCCACATGAAATTTGCTGGTACCTGAGATATTGCGAGTACCACCAGCTCCAGCCCCATGATTCTGCAGGGTCTCCCTGGACCCAGGAAAACAGAAGACAAGGTAAAACAAAACAAAACCTTGTTAGGAACTGAGCAAACATGAAACCCTTCCTTAATGTGGTCAGTGCTAACTTAAATGGTCCTGTGTAAATGGTGTCCTTTGTGACCAAGTCGGGCAGTGGTTCTCAGCCTTCCCAATGCTGCAACCCTTTAATACGGTTCCTCATGTTGTGATGACCCCCAACCATAAAATGATTTTTGTTGCTGCTTCATATCTGTAGTTTTGCTACTGCTATAAATTGCAATGTAAATGTCTGATATGCAAGATGGTCATAGACGAACCCTGGGAAAGGGTCATTTGAGCCCCAAATGAGTCATGGTCCACAGGTTGGGAACCACTGAAGTAGGAGAAAGGATGAGAAAGGTAGAGATGGTGGTAGAAACTAGAGATAGCTTGAGTAGTTTGGAAAACCTAAGGAGGTGCCCCTCTCTCTCATCACCCCCACTTCTCTCTAACTCACACACACTCTATTCTATACTTTGGTTTCTAGTTCATGGAATCAGGGAGCCTTTCTTGGTTTCTATTATCATCCTGCATACCAGACAAACAGTAGTTTAGAAAGTGTGATGTGTTGCTTGCCATACTTGGTATCTGAGAATTAGATATACTGGGGAGATTTTGTATTAAAGAGATGGTGGTAGGGGGCTGGAGAGATGGCTCAGAGGTTAAGAGTGCCGACTGTTCTTCCAGAGGTCCTGAGTTCAATTCCCAGCAACCACATGGTGGCTCACAACCATCTATGATGACATCTGGTACCCTCTTCTTTATACATAATAAAATAAACCTTAAAAAAAATAAAGAGATGGTGGTAGAGCCAAGGTGCCCACTGCTAGTGTCCCTCTAGATCCTTAGATGTGCCCCCACAGCTCGTAGTAACACTCTATTACTCACTGAATGGCCTGCAAGACACGAGGGTGCCTGCTAATGCCCAAATAATCATTACTGCACCAGACAGAAACATCCTTTGAGGCCATAGATGCCTCAGAGAAGTGTTGGGCAAAGGGGAAGGCATCAGCCCAGCGATTCACAGTCTTGAACACACGATAGGTGTGGTCTTGCTTCTTCTCCATGATCTTATTTCTGAAAAAATGGTCATAACCAAAGACCTGGCTTCCTGCAGGAGTAGAAATAGAGATAAGAATAATTCAACTCAAATCTCTTCCCAAGTAGTCTTTATTTTTCTCAAGTTGATTTTTGAATTTTCTAATTCTCTTCTCATGTATTATTCATTTATTTGCTCAAAAAATGTCTTACTGTTTCTCATTAACTCTCTTTTTTTCTTTTGTTGTTTAATATGATATGTGTGTATGCCTATGTTTGTGCACACATTCAGGCATGTTCATGCCATGGTGCATATGTGAAATTCAGAGAGCAGCCACAGACATCAGTCTCTATTTCCACTTGGTTTGAGACAGGGTCTCTTGTTCACTATGGCATGCAGCAGACTAGCTGACCCTCCAGCTTCTGGGGATTTTCCTATCTCTGCCTTCTATCTCTCAGTAGGGGCATGCTGAGATTATCAGCACTTTTGCTGCACTTCATTTATGTGGCTTCTGGGTACTCAAACTCAGATTGTCCTGCTTGCTTGGCAAACATTTTACCCACTGAGCTATCTCCCTAGCCCTGGTTAACATTAACTATTTTATTTCACCACCCTTTTGCTTACTCACTCATTAACTCAATAATTCATTCACAGATTTAGTTAGGTTTTCCACTCTTAGCATGGCCTCTCCAGAGTTAGTATGGAAGATACCTTCTAGGAGTTACTGCTTTAGTCTCAGAGAAAGGAATATTGCTAGTTCTAGTTTCCAGTCATGTCTCTCCTCACCTAGTACCTATGTGGCTCTGAGCCAGCAAAGAATCCTCTCTACTGCAAAAATTAAACACCAAAACCCTCCACAAATCTTTCAGTTGATAAATGGGCTGATCAACTGAATAGACAATTTTCGAAAGAAAAATTTAAATGGTCTCTAAATACTTTACATCTTTAGCCACAGGGAAATGCAGATTCAAACTACCTTTCAGTTCCATCGCACTTCAGTCAGACCAAGTATTGTCAGGAAAACATTACAACAGATTCTGGTGAGTGTGCAGGCAAAGAGGAACTCTTATACACTAAGAGTGAGAATGTAAGCTGGTGCAGCAACTATGGAAATCAGTATGGAAGTTCCTCTGAAAAATAGCAGGTTAGAAAGAGGACTTGGCAGTTCATGCTGCTCTTGTAGACAACCCTACATCAAGTGCTCAGCAACCACATCAAGTGACTCACAACTTCCTGTCACTCCAGCTCCAGGGGATCCAACATATCTGACTTCCAAGGGCATTATCACGCATGGGCATGCACACAGAAATGCATGCATGCATGGATTAAAAATGATAAAAATAAAACTTCTAAGGAATCAATTAAAAATAGGACTAGTATATGACTTATCACTTCTGAACGTATACCTAAATGGCTCTAAGTCATACTACAAAGATACTTGCACATCCATGTTTATTAATACACTATTCACAATCACTAGCAAAAAGGACCAGCCATGGACAAATGAATGAATCAAGAAGATATGGTACATATTAAACAATGTAATTTTGTGCAGCTATGAAATTATGACATTTTCTGTAAAATGGATACAGCTGAAAATCATTGTTAAACAATATAAGCATGACAGAATGAGAAATGTTTTATATGTTGTTTCATATATATGTGGGCCCTAAGTTGAAAACTGTGTATATAGTGTATATATTTGCCCATGTGTATTTGTAGGTCAAAAACTAGAAAAGGGGCCATAGGTGGAGCAAGAGATCTTAAGGGAAGTGGGAAAAGAGAAAGCAATAGAAATAAATGTATTGGGAAGCAGAAGAGAGGACTAAGGAGTAAAGAAGGGAACCAGGTAAGGGAGGAAGAAATAAGAAGAGAATACAATAACACATGAGTATGATGATGTCCTGTGAAACCCATTACTTAGTATGTCAACCAAAACTACTCAGTTTTAAAAGAATCCTTTTTTGTTTGTTTTAATGTCCTCATATGTAGAATGGAGCTTAGAATTTTTTCCTTTTTTACTTATGAGAATCTAATGACAATACTAATATTTGGTATGTGGTAACAATAGTATCAGAAGTATAATAATAATAGTGGTTGTAATTAAAATTAGTATTTTATTATCATAACCAGCATTAATGGATGCCTAATACATGTAAAACGTACTTCCAGGAAACTTAAAGGTGCTATTTCATTGATTTCTCACATCAACCCTATATGGAAAGGTCTGTTAGTTTCTGTATTTTACGTTTGAAGGAACTGAGGCTTGAAAAGATCAGCTAACTTATAGCTGTTAAATGTACCATGTCATATAGCAGTTAAATGCCCAGCAAGTAAATGACACATTAGTTTAAATAATCAAAAAAGGAAAACCATGAATTTTCTTTGGGCATCTTCATATGGATATAACAGTAGCATGCAGTCTGACTAGAAGAGTATTACAGCAAGAGAAAGAACCTGAATTCAGGTTTTTGATTAAACAAATCATGATGTATCCATACTACGGAACATAATTCAACCATTAATAATCATTACGTAGCTCTGTGTTGGTGGCTATGATGTAATAAGTGATATGAGGTCACACTGTTAGATGAACAAAGCAGACCAGTAAAATCTGGAGAAAATAGGTCATAATTTTGAAAAACCACAAGTATGATTAAGAGAGTAGATGGGAAATTATCTCTATATTTAAATCTCTCTATCTGAATGTGTGTTTGTATGTGTCTGTCAGCCATAGGAAGGTGTGTCTGGGAGAAAATATAACAAAAAGTTAATAGTAGATGGTTATTTACTCTTTATTTTTCTACATTTCTTAAAAATAATTCCTTATTCCTATATTAGAAAAATGAAGCAAACTTTATTATGAAAAAGGGGATATTGGAGACAGAAGAGAATCTGTGATGGGTGAAAAACTGAGGGAAGTTTGGAAAAGAAATAATGGAGGTAAGCCTAATTTTTAATGAGCCCTCATAATAAGCTAGAAATACTATACTACTATAAGTGTATTTTTTTTCTTATAAACCATTGAGGTGAGTGTTTGAATGAAGTGACTGAGTCACAAAAGCCATGGATCTAGCAACATGAGTACTAAAGCTTAATTTTTGAAGTCCCTTTGGTTTTGGGTCATATATCCTTTTAGTTGGTACTTCCCCGTTCCCAAGCCCTATATTTCCATCTTGGCAAACTCACCAGTCATATTGTTCTGAATGAGGTGTGTAATCAACCCTTCACTCTGCTCTGGATCCTGGAAATTAGGGTTGGTTGAATCCAGGGAGCTCAGCAGGTCTGGGAGGGAATATGGCATAAAGAAAGAAAAAAAAACCATAGTATTTGATGTCCGTTTTAGGTTCAGCATAGTGTATAATAATTCAAATTTAGAAAGTGTAGACAAATCCTGGAGAATACTTCTGCAAAATAAGCTTCCAATCATCTCCCCAAGTAGCAGCCCATAGAATGTCCAGAAGCCTTTTGTAAGATGATTCATACTTCCCACCGAGAGTCCTTTTTGCGTAAGGTAACCAGGAAATGCACCCTAGACTCTCCACTTGAAAGATCAGTGCATTTTAGTCTTCCTTTTTGAACATCATTACATTTCAATCTTTAACTTCTTTGTTCTTAGTGCAACTACAAGTGGCCTGTGAAAGATGTCAATATGATGACCATCCTTTAAATGTTAATTGCCTTGGGTGCTCTGACCAGGTTGTTTTTGGACTTTATACCCTTATAAAGAATGACTTGTTGAAAACAAAAATTTATTTGAATTTGTTTTTAATAAAATTGATAATTCAAAAATGCTTTTCAGGGAATAAAGAATAATTAATAGATGATGTTGTATGAAAACTAAAAGATGTACCTATCCTCTACCCCTTTTTCTTCATACAAACCCACCCTCCTAATATGGTCTTACTAAGACTGGGATTGCTTTTACTCGCCTGGGAAAGAAGAGGGCCTGCTTTAGACTGACAGGTACAAGGTACAGGAGTGTGCATGTGTATGTGTTGAGGTAGATGTACTTTAGTGCAGTCTGACTAACTGCCTATTATGGCTCCTCTGCAAAAGGCTCAGAGTGCCCATAATCGAATGGTTGCTAGATTCCCTTGGATTTCTTAGCTCAAGACTATGATAAAGTGGGACCCATCATTAGGAGCAGGGGTAAAAAGGTTGACTCCAACCTGTCTTGAAAGTCTTGACATCCTCTTGGACTTCTGGAGCTGCCTTCTGCACAATCTTGCTCTTCCCATCTTGGAGTTCTGACATCATGAAAGGACAGTGGCTCTTGGCCCAGGCTGGAGAGTCTGCACAAAGGTCAGAGAGTCATGGAAGGTTCATTCCTAGCTCTATATTCTACACAGCAGTGATTACTGAGACCTCCTGTGTCCCAGAGTCCTGTGACAGGCTGTTAGAGACGAGGACTTAAATGAGTGTGACTTACTACTGGCAGGGTTTCTAAGCAGGGAGAAGTAGCATACACACACAGCAGCTTGGAAACAGTGGGATGGGAGAGAGGACAGGACAAGTGAAATCTAGAAGGTCTAAGGGATGGGATGAAGTTGGCATTGGACAGGCTAGAGGTCTATGCAGGCTTTACAGAAGCAATAGTGCCCAAATTAGTGTGGCATGAGAAGGATGAGAGGAGAATAGAATAGAGAATGTCATAGGTCAAATGCAAAGGCAGGGAATGATAGGACAAGAAAATTGATTTGAGCAATTTTAATGTCTTTTTATCATGGATGAAGTATGATGTATAAAGAAGATAGGAATAGGACCCTGTAGCAGTGACTCTCAACTTATGGGTTACAACCCCTTTGGGGGCCAAATGACTTTTTCACAGAGATAACATATCAGATGTCCTGCATATCAGATATTTACATTATAATTTATTGGTTCTTTTGTGGGACTCCAAGCAGTGGGAAAAGGGGCTGTCTCTGACTCTTGTATTATTTGGGGGACTTTATTCCTCATACTGGGTCGCCTTGCTCAGCCTTAATATATGGGGAGGTGCTTAGTCTTACTGCAGCTTGATATCCCATGCTTTGTTGATACCCATGGGAGGCCTGGCCCTTTCTGAACAGAAACAGAGGAGGGGTGGATGGGAGGAGGAGAAGTAGGGGTGTGGGGAGAGGGACTAGGAGGAGAGGAGGGAGGAGAAACTGCTGCTGGGATAAAAAATAAATGAATATGTTAATAACAATTATAACTAGTAAAATTATAGTTATGAAGTAGTAACGATGATAGTTTTATGGTACCATGACACGAGGATCTGTATTAAAGGTCACAGCATTAGGAAGGATGAGAACCACTGTTCTAGAAAGACCATGGCAGAAGATATAGCCTAGATATGTTTTGAGATTAATTCATTCTCTCTTGATATTTTTCAAACTAACTCTCCAAGCTTGTAAGTACCCATAGTCAGACTTTGAACCTTTCTTTATGATCCAGACATTCCATTTTGCCAATAGCTTTTTCTTACCTCCTCCAGCCTTGGTTGCCTTAAGGTGAATTTGAGAACAGATTGGTCCATGGGTGGCCAGGATGGGACAGCGTCCAGTACCAAATAGGAACTGGTAAGTCTTAGCCGCTTTGCCTAGGAGGCCTTTGGGGCCCCGAGAGAGCACTGGACAGGACCGTAGCAACACGGCTGCTGCCACCATCTTGAGTCCACAGTCCTGTAGAAATTGTGGAAGAGATGAGATTCCATTATGAGAGCCTAGCCAAAAGCCAAATAAGTCATGCCTGTGTTTACTTCTTTGCTTTTAGTTTCCCACTCAAAGTGTGTTGCCTTCCTGAGAGAACCTCTTACTGTCTGTCCTTCTCACAAAGGACTCTTACTGTTAAGATGTGAGGAAGAAATGAGAAACACCACTAGATAAAGGGGCAAGGGAAAGGTTTCTAATTAGGGGCCAGAAAACTTGGATTTTGATTTACTCTAATACCAGCTACTTAGTGATGATGAGGATCATTGATATGCCTTTGTGAATGGCAGAATAACATCTGACACTCAACCGTTTGACCTACACTTGAGGACACTGTCTCCCTAAGACTATTATCTTTAGCAGGGTGTGATGGTGCACCCCTTTAATCCTAGCACTCAGGAGGCAGAGGCAAGCTAGCCTGGTCTATAAAGTGGGTTCCAGGACAGCCAAGGCTATACAGAGAAACCCTTACTTGAAAAAAAACCAACCAAACAAATAAAAGTCTATTATCATCAACCAAGTGAAACCTTGGCCTGGAAATGAAAACAGATTTCATTCTCTGGAGCTCCTGAGGATAGATAATCCTGCTGTGTCCTGAGAATGCTCTACTTTGGAGGGAGAAGGAGCATGAAGGCAGCTGTGGGCTGAAGGAGATCCAGGAACCGGGAGAGCGCAAGCATGTGCCCTACAGGCTGTATACTACCAGGTTGGTATTTTCATATGTTTGAATTTTCTCCTAACTTTTGATTAAGCATAAAGGTGTAGGTGAAAATAAGAGCCAAGAAGGCTGAAAGACATAATCTAGATGGATCAGTGAAGAAGACAAATGCCAAGGTAGAGAAAGATAGGGCGAAATCAATAGAAAAAGACAAAGCGAATGACATGTAACTGTCAGTGAGTATTGGCTGAATTTTGGAGTAAGTTAATGAATAGCTATGATCTTCAGTAGAGACAGAAGTAGGGGGCAATCAAGACAACTTCAGAAAGATAAAAAAAGAAAGAAAACAAAAGTGTGGTGGTGGAGGAGGAAGACCAGAAACTGAGAAAGAGAAAGACTTCAAAGCTGAACCTAAGGGGAATAAGGTAAAAATAAAAAACACATGGAGAGGAAGGACTGATATGAAAGACAGGGGATGATGGGCAATACAGGAGATAGGGAGAGATAAGAAGACAAGGAAGGGCTGGAGAGATGGCTCAGCGGTTAAGAGCACCGTCTGCTCTTCCTGAGGACCCGGGTTCGATTCCCAGCACCCACATGGCAGCTAACAACTGTCTGTAGTTCCAGGCAAACACCAAGGCAAATAAATAAATAAAGTTTAAAAAAAAAAGAGAAGAAAGAGACAAGAGACAAGAGAAAGAGAAACAGAATATACTAGTAGGGACAAGGGACATCAGGTTGCCTGGAATAATGTATAAAAACTGAAAGTTAAGCAGGAGAGAAATGAGTCCAGCAGGGGCAGAGTGGGACACCAAGATAAAGCGAGAGGGTTAGACAATAAAACCTTAGGGGAAAGGGACCATGGCCCTACTGGGGCTGGTGAGGGAGAAGACAGAATGGCAGGGTCAGAAGAGATGGCTCAGCAGTTAAGAGTAAGCACTGTTCTTCCAGGCTTGATCCTCAGTACTCATGTTGTATGGCTCACAATTGCCACTTCAACTCCAGGAAAGCTGATGTCTCTGGCTTCCACAGGCCACAGAACCACACACATATGCCTAATGTAAAATAATAAACCTATATTTTAAAACGGAGCAGGTGGGCATAAGGGAGGAGGAAGCCTATAAGGAGGTTAGATTGAGAAATACCAAAATGAAAGACAGAGAGAACAAGAGTGAGAAACAGATCGGAAGAAAGGGACCGATTGTAGAGCCAGAATCAAAGGGTGGATGAAATAAAGAACAGTATACTAGAAGAGATATGAGGGAAAGTGGGAAAACTGAGACCCCAGCTCTGCCATGAAAACTAGTGAGTAAAGTCTAACAAGTACCCTCAGTGTACAAGCCTGGAGTAGGAGGAATTCATGGGCCTATCCTTTTGGTAACTTTTTTCATCTCCCTAATCTCACAGAACAGGCACCCACCTCTTGCTTTACAAAGCAATCTTGTCATTTTATTCTATCTTAGAACATCCTCCCTCCCTCTGTCATAGCAGCCTGTTTGTGGGCCTGGGATTACAGGCCTGTAATGGCAAAACGGAAAGCTGGTTGGAAGGATCAAATGAAAAAACAAGGAAAACAAAAAACGTAATTTCTTCAGCATAGCAAGTTCGTTTTTCTTATTTAAAATCTGGCTTTCTTGCTTTTTTGTTCAATGTTTTGGGGCAAGGCATTTCTCCTTTCTGGGTCTTGGCTTTGATGAGTTGTCAAATGTGAGGTAATTATTTCATAGGCCATTGATTGGATCCAGTGCCTACCTCATATCTGGCAGTAAAGTCTCTTCTGACTGCTTGCCCGCAAAGGCTAATGCTTTCAAGGCTGAGCCTGCAGACCATAGATAAAGCCCCCAGAGTTTATCACCTCTGGGGTCTGGCCACTCCTTAAGATGAGCACAGGGTGTGAGAGAGAAAAAGAAACTCTTCCTGGAATCACATATGAGCATCTGGCCAAGGCTGGCTCTGGTAATCTGTAGCGAGTCAGGATGAATTGATGGCCCAGGTCCTTGCGAGTTCCTATAAACTTCTCAGATATCAAAATAGCAACAATATTGAAGTATGTAGTTAGAAGGGAAGCCCTTGAGATTACAGGCAAAGAATAGCTCTGCTCTGAAATGATGGCAGATTAAGGTCTTCTTCCCATGTACAAAAACTGAAAAGATCAAGTATACTCATCATCTCTATGTAGCTATTGACCATAATATACTGGGGGTCCTGGGGAAAATACAGAGTACTTCTTGAGGTAGGTTGAATTCTTGCGTTATTTTAAAGCTTAAATTACAGCTTGTCCCACCATAATCTTCCTGAAAATCATCATGACTTATAACTCTATAGTGCACTTACTTTGGACTCTGTGACCATTGCAGAACACTACTTAATAAGAGATGGCAATGACTGAAATTGAATGAAGGAAGCATTTCAAGCAATAGAGGGTATTAAGAATATAGACTCTTAGCTGGGCAACTTGGCACACACAGGAAGCTCAGACAGGAAGATCTGGAATCCCGTGCCAGCCTGGGCTGTATAGTTCCAAGCCAGTCAGGACTTAGTAACAGATCTTTCCTCAGTAACAAAACATATACTTGGGAGCCAAGCAGTCACATTATGAATATATCAGAGTTCCATATATCAGGCCAAGTATGGAAAGCTGGAGATGAAATTTTTGTCTCACTCTTATTACAATTTATTATATTGTGTGTAAACTTGGGCTTATCTCCCACAACTCCCCACTCTGAACCTTCTGAATCTTGGTTTCTCCACAAACACTGGAGTAGATAGGAAATTTCATAATTTCCCATGTGGTTCTGATATTCAAATATTAACAGAGCTCTAACTGTTGTAAATGCTCTACAAACATTGACTCAGTCCTCAGGGCAGTGCTGTGAAACTGAGTCCCCAAAAGATCTAATGACTCATCCAGGTCACAGAACTGGTAAATGAAAGAAGCAGAGTTTCTGTTTAGATAGTCTGGCTCCAGAAACCCCCTAACTTAGCTACTGTGGATTCATGATCCAAACATTACATATTTTCTTTGCTGAGGGCTTGACTCTAGACCCCAAGCCAGCCTGCTACAGTAATACAGGCCCCTTTACTATGAATTTATCCATTACAACAAATGCTTTTCTCAAATGTTCTAAAGTAGGATTTGAGGTTCTATTGAACATTTATTAATTGATTTCCCCATTTAATGATTTCTACCCGCCACAGCATAGAAAAGATTGCCAGTAATCTTAAAACGAAATCAAAGAGCTAATGGTGAATTTTCAGGCCAAGTGGCATAATTACTCAAAAGTTTTTCCTACACCTCTACAATTCTACATTTGTATGTCAGCCCCCAGTTTGCAGTCCCACAGGCCAGAAAGACCAACCACAACTCCATCCCCATGGAGAAGCCAGAAGCCATTGCAGCTTTTCTTTCCCGTGTCTCCATTAAGTGTTACCTGCTTTTAGGAATCATTTAATCTGGGAGAGAATCTGTTACCTCCAGGAGCTGGAAGTGTCAGACCTTACCTCCCATGCTAGTACCCTCCTTTCTACCTCTGGAGGGTCAGAAGGGAATAGAAACAGAAGAATTTAGATCACAAAACCAAAACTAAGAAATTTGTGGAAACTAGGGGAATGCCCATTTGCCAAAGGATAAATGGCTTGCCAGGGTTTCACAGTGAATTAAGACTGAGACAGCACAAGTCTCTTGCCATTCTGTACAATGACAAAATTTCATTTCTACCTTCCCCTTATACTCAACCTCTCAATTCCTCCCATCTTGCCTTACCATTGTTAACCAGCCCACCAAAACCCTCCATTTTTCCTTCTCTAGGTCTGGTATTCCGCCCCCCCCCTCTGAAACCTTGAGCTCTGCTCTCGGCCAAGCAGACAGAAAAGGGTCAAGTGGGGAGTGTGGAAAATTTTGGAAGAAATTTTAAGATGCCTTCTAGAATCAGTGAAGAGTAAGAGACAAAAACGTCAGAAACAGGAGACTAGAGTTGAGGAAAGAGATAGAAAAGGGGGAGGTTACAGAAAGAAGTGCATTGAGGAAAAAGGAAGAGAAAGCATGAATGTCAGTAAGTGAGGTCAGATGAATGATACTGACAACTAATAAAAGAGAGAGAGAGGAAGGAGGAAAGGCCAAACCAGAAGAGACAGTTTCTGTGAAAGTCCAGAGGTAACATGCAGCAGTGTGTGGGGGACCCCTGGGAGAGGGTTGAAGGCAGCTCTTACCTGTTGCCCTGCACTGAGGACGAACCAGACAGTGACAGCTGTGGGTTAGAAACTGAGTTTACCCCTGCCTCTGCCTCAGCCCCGCCCACCCCGCCTTCTGCCTTGGCCCTAAGGTGTCTCTGGCCTCTGCTACAGATAAAAAGCAAAGTAGTCTCCTTTTGCTTTCTCACTCCCTGCTTCTTTTCCTTTTTTATTTTCTCGCTCTAAGGTGGTCAAGTTTTGATGATGCTGAGGTCAGATCATTTATATAGATTCAGGACACTTTGAGCAGAATCTCTGACCAAGGTTCCTTCAACCTTGAAGTGGGGCAGTAAAGTCCAGAAAGACTAGGAAGTACAGAGGGTCCTAAGTCCTTAAGAGCTAGAATATACTTGCTCTTAAGAGTTCTAGCTGTCAGCCTCCATGGGAAGCTGTGCCAGTTCAAAAGCTGTTGTATCACGTCAATAAATGTATGAACATTTGGCATAGTGCCCAGTCTGAGAAAATACCAGCTTGTGTTGATTGACTGCCATTACTCCGTACCTCAAAATATTCATTGCTTTACATTGATTACTTAAGACTGAGGCACTGTTATCTCTGTGTTACAGATAAAGAAACAAAGACTTGGGAGCGGGGAGAAAACTACTGATAATTACTCAACTAGAAACTACGTAGCCCAGCTACAAACTCTGAACATACAGTTAAAATTTTGGACTTCTATGTTTCTTATGCCTTTCAATTTTTCTCTCTTATTTCTTATTTTCCATTCCTTTCTCAAGTCTGGAACAATGGGACTTTGTTATAACTAGGTAATTTCATTTCTGGACCATGTTGTTATCATTAATATTATGTGTACATAAATAAGATGGCAATCAACATATTATGTTCCATTTCCTTTTTCCACATAGCCATATGCCAGTAAACAACGGAGTTCTTTCCATATAAATCTACTGTTTAGTGGAGTTGCAGTATTATGAAATCCAAAAGCATTACAGCTCATTTAAACACTCGCTCATTGATGGGAATTTAGAACAGTCCGAATGTTATTCCCCCTCTACTTTAGGAATAACATTGCAATAGATAACTTCGAACATTTATGAAACTGTTCTGACCAAAAGAAAATTTCTAGGCCTGTGAGATGGCTCCTCAGGTAAAGCCTGTAGACCTGAGCTCAGTTCCTGGAAATCATTTAAAGTTGAGAGGAGAGGACAACCCCGCAGAGTCTTCTTTGATCTTCACATGTATGTATTCTGTAGCCCCCCCTCTCTCATAACAGACATAGAAACTAAAATTTTAAATAATTTCTGGTAAAAGGGCATAAAGAGATTTCAATTTTAGTTTTATGAACTTGTGCTATACACATGGTATATTTCCCTACCAAGTGGTGACAGAAAGGGGAAAGGGACACATACAATGGGACAGGAAGAAAGTTCACCAATTCTATAGTTAGATGCATTAATCCTTGTTAAAATGATAGGCACTAAAAGTACCTATAATCTCTGTGTTGCTTTCATTTGTTTTTCTTTGATTGTAAGTGAGATTGGACTTCTTTTCATACATTTCTTGATCATTTTGCCCGTTCTTTGTCTGGACTAATCAGTTTACTTTTTGCCCATTTTGGGGATGAGTTGGCAGTATAAAGGTATGTGTGGAGTCAGCCTCGGTCACATTATTTTATGGTACTGTGGTTCAGTAACTCCCTATTCTTTGTCTGTAAAATGGGACTATCATAGCACATATACTATAGGAATGCTATACAGATATGTCACTCATATTAGTTATTTTTATAGATTGTTAGCTATAGCATTCTTTAAGTAGTATGTATATTGTCTCAATTAGAGTTTCTATTGCTGTGATAAAACCCAAAAGCAACTCCAGGATGAAAGGATTTATTTCTTCTTACACCTTTGCACGGTACTCTATCACTGAGGGAAGTCAGGGAAGGAACTTAGGGCGGAAACTGATGCAGAGGTCATAGAGGAGTGATGCTTACTACACTGTTCCTCATGGCTTGCTCAGCCTCCTTTCTTAGGCACCCAGAACCACCAGCTCATGAGTGGCACTTCCCACATTGCGTTCTACCCTCTGTCAATAACTAATTAATGATGATTATTAATTGTGATGATAATTAATCATCAATAATTAATTGCCCACAGGCCAATCTAGTAGGAACATTTTCTCAATTGAGGTTCCCTCTTTCAGAAAGATTCTAACATATGTCAACTTAATATTAAAATAGCTAGTATGTCTGTTAAACCTTTTTTTTGGTGTGTGCTATTTGTGGCCCAGTCTGGATTCATTTATTAGTTCAATCAATATTGATTGCTAACCAATGTGACATTGTGGTATTGGTGTGCTAAGTGATGAAAATCCTGCTTCATAGAATTGGAAAATGTAGGTATCTTGTGGTATATCTTTTAACAATTAAAGATGGTTTCTAATTCTTTTGGCATGTATTTCAAGGTAAGTAAGGTGACTCTGGGTAAAGGTGCTGCCCACCAAGCCTGGTGACCTGAATTCAGTCCCTGAGAACTGTAGAGTAGAAAGAGAACCCCAGCTCCTCCAGATCACCCCCTCTCCTCCACCTGTGCTGTGGCACACATCTCCTTCTCCACACAAATCAGTCAGTCAGTGTAATAAATAGAGCTATAGTAACTCCAGCCTCCAGTGCTTTAGCCAACCATTTATTTGCTGCATTGCCTATTGAGTTCAGATTATTACCCTTGAGAAGCCCTCCCTAACCCCACACAGGATATGATCCCTCTTTTGGAATATCTCCCCTTCCAGAATTCATCACATTGTGTACTGTTGAATTACTTAATGCTCCCTCCCCGATCAGACCCCAGAAGCTTGAGAGGGTGCTAAAATCATTAGCAAAGGGGTCTCATAGAAGGATTTGTTATCGTCAGTTGCATTTTTCCAGTCTTTTCACCCTATTCTGCCCATGTTCAGGAAAGGACTGGGAGGGTAAACCCCACTCAGACCAGCATACCTGCAGTAGTGAAGAGGAAGAATGTTAAGTGCTGCAGTGGGAGAGACTGGAGATTCCCGAGTTATTGGGAAGGATGCTTAAGTTGAAACTAAGGTATTCTGTGGTAGGCCAAGAAAGAATACTTTCTGTTGTAAGTAATTTACCTACCTAATGAAGTATCTTAAGAGGCCCAGTGTGGTATAGTGCTTGCCTCTAATCCCAGAACTTGAGAGACAGGCAGGAAGATCTCACTGAGTTCAAAGTCGGGCTGGTCTACATAGCAAGTTTCATGATATCTAGTTCTACATAGTAGTACCCTGTCTCATTTAAAGATATTGGGTGCTAGAAAGATGGCTCTGTGGGTAAAGGCATTTAATGCCCTTGCAGAGGACCCAGATTAAATTCAGCACCCACATGGTAGGTGACTCAAGACTTCCTCTGTACTTTTCCTGGTTCACATGAGTGCTTAAGTATCTATCGGGTGGCTTCCCCTCCCCATCCTTTCTTTGCCCTCTCGCTCTCCTCTCCTTTCTGTCCTCCTTCTCTGGTGGTTATATGCTTCTCATCTCCTCGAGAGACCAGGCTGTCTGCAGAACAGGCCACCTTCTAGTCCCAGAACTCTGTGCTAGGTGCTCTGACTCCTTTCCACAATTCCTGCTCTACTTGAACTAACTTGTTCTGTGCTTTGGTTGACTTCCTGACTGCCTGTGAGCTCCTCTAGACTCAGAGTTAAGGGACCATTGATGTCTGCATTTCGATATCAACCTGACTAAAAGTAGCTATTCAGATGATATGTAGTTGAATAGACTTGAGTGATTTGGCTCTTTCAACTATTTCAACTATTGTAATGCACTCAGTTGTACAGCAGTGGCTATCATAGTACTGAAAGTATCATCTGCATTGTATGTTATGTTTAGTGTGAAATTTCCAGCAGCTATGGCAGCATAGTTTATAAACCATAAAGTAAACTCATGATAGAGAAAAGGAGACCTCAAGAGATGAGGTGACAATAGAACACGTGAGACATTAAAAGTAAAGAGAATATTGGGAGTAAAAGGATACAGTGGGGGATAGAAGGCCAGAGAGATGGGAGGAGTCGAGACTCAATCAAAGTATGTGTGAAAATAACTCAAGGTAACTGTTATTTTATAAGCTAATTTTAAAACCTTTAACTTGTGTTAAATGCACAATTCAGTGATTATTTGTATATTTACACAATGCACATTCACTACATCCAGTGCACAAATATTCCTATTGTTTTTTAGGAATGGTATTATTTGATTGACGTATGGGAACATTTTAGAAATTACATTTGCTCTTTAGCAGCCCCTGCACTCTTATCTCCCTCCCTCCCCTGTCCACCCCGCCTCAGAACTAATCTCCTCCCCACATTCATGTCTTTTGGTTTTGTTTGTGTCCCTCTGGATATGACCTTCTTAAAGATTCTTATACATGTAATCAACTATTTCTTTTAAAAGCTGTAGCAGCAAATGATAGTCTCAATACTATATGACAAATAGAGTTGAGAAAGATACCTGGAGCTTTGTTGAGCACACTGCTGGGTTACACTCTCTATTAGCTTTCTCTTTTGTTGACTGTAATGCCTACCCACATTCTAGAGTAAGTGTCAGCAAATAGTCACTATCCTCATGATTCCCCATAATTCTATTTCAGATGTGCTACAGTTCCTTATTCTTGTGAAATTGATCTGTGGATTCTAGGCTAAATAATTTATTTGTTATTGTAAGATTTGATGGAAGAAGCCAGTAAAATTATTTAATTTCTAGGCCATTTGGTAGTGGTAGTTAGGTCACTCTTTAACAACTTTTTCCATTATGTCCTTGATTGTTTATATCTTTATTTCTCCCTTATAAACTTTAGAAATCAATGTTCTTAAAGTGGTATAGAATAATATGGGAAGTTCACTTTTGATATAGGTATATATGAAATTTCATTCTCACTCAAGGGTTGTAAATACTGTTTCATGAGAATATAAACTTGGTATATCAGCTAAGGTGTTCTATGACAGACTAAGAAAGAATATTTTCTCTTATGAGTAATTTATATTCTTTATAAAAATATCAACCAGGGCTGGAGAGATGGCTCAGAGGTTAAGAGCACTGACTATTCTTCCAGAGGTCCTGAGTTCAGTTTCCAGCAACCACATGGTGGGTCACAACCATCTGTGATGACATTTGGTACCCTCTTTCTGTGTACTGTATACACAATAAATAAATCTTAAAAAAATGTCAACCAAGCTTGGTAGTGTACACCTTTAATCCTAGCACTTGAGAGGCACAGTCAGGTGGGTCTCTGAGTTTGAGGCCAGCCTGGTCTATAAAATGGCATCTAGGACAGCAAAGGCTATTAGTACAGAGAAACCTTGTCTAGATAGATAGATAGATAGATAGATAGATAGATAGATAGATAGATAGATAGACAGACAGATAGATAGATAGATAGATAGATAATTAATTTACCTAGCTCAGTATAGTGTCATATGCTTTTAATCTCAGAACTTGTGAGGCAGAGGCAGGAAGATCTCTCTGTATCCAAGGCCAGCCTACATAGCAAGTTTCAAAATATCATGTCTCATAAAAAATATTGAGGGCTAGAGAGATGGTTCAGTTGTTAAGGTCACTCATTGCTCTCACCATGTACCCCCATTCAATTCTTACATGATGGCCGAAAGACCATCTGTAACTATAGTTCCAGAGGATCCAATGCATTATTCTGACCTTCACAGGCATTGCATACCTGTGATATGCTGACATATTTACAGTCAAAATACCCACACACATAAAATAAAAATAAACCTAAAAATAATTTTTAAAAACTGTTACTATCTAGCCAGAGAGATAGCTTAGCGGGCAAAAAGACATTAGCTGTGCAAGCCTAGTGACTGGAGTTTGATTCCTGGAGCCCTCGTAAAAAGCTGGATACAGTGGTAGGTATCTGTAAATCCAGCATTCCTTCAGTGAAGTGGGAGCTGGAAGCAAGAAAGGCTGGAAGCTCAGAGGCCAGGTAGTCTGAGTATACAACATAAGGATTGGATCTCTTATTGCATTCCCTTGATTTATATGTCTAGTTTGTGTCAGTTCTGTGATATTTTTATTATGATAGATTTATATTCTTCCTTGGGGCTGGTATGGTAATCCCTAAAGTACAGCTACCTGATATTTAACAAAGATGCCAAGAGGACAAACTTAAGGAAACACTGCATCTCAACAAATGGTTCGGCAAAAGGCATGTCTATCACCCTGTGCAAAAATCAACTTTGTTGCCAGATGTGGTGACATATACCTTTAATCCTAGCACTTGGGAGGCAGAGGCAGGCAGATCTCCATGAGTTTGACATCTGCCTGATCTACATAGTGTAGTGAGTTCCAGGACTACATAGAGAGAACCTGGCTCCAAAACAAAACAAGCAAAAGACTCCAAATGGATCAAAGATCTCAGTGTGAAGCCTGAAACATTGAAATTTCTAGAAGAAAACATAGGCAGTACTCTATGTAATATAGGCATAGGAGATGACTTTGCCTGGAAACTAAAATCAACAGTTGACAAATGGACCTCCTGAAATTAAAAAGCTTCTGTACTGCTAAGGAAACCAGTGAAGAGGAAGCCTACAGAGTGGGAGAGAATCTTTGTAAACTATATAGAGGATTAGTATATATACAGATGGAAAAAAGAAAAGAAATAACAACAAAAACCTAAACACACACGCAAAACCCCCAAACAACCCAATTAGAAGGTGGGCTAAGGAACTGAACAGAGTTCTCATAAGAGGAAATAAAGATGGTTTGGAAATGTCTATGAATATATTCAACATCCTTAGCTACCAGAGAAAGGCAAATGAAACCTACATTGAGATTCAACCTTACCCTAGTCAGAGTGGCTAAGATCAAGAAAACAACTGAGAACAAATGCTTGCAGGAATTGGGGTGGGGGAGGTGAACCCCCATGCACTGTTGGTGGAAATACAGGCTATTTTAGCTCCTCTGGGAATCAACAAGGAGAACTCTCACAATGCTAAAAACAAACCTACTATATGACACAGATATACCACTTTTTGGCATATGCCCGAAGGACTTAACATCCTACTCCATGGATACTTGCTCAGCCATGTTGATTGCTACTTTATTCACAATAGCTAGGAAATGGTAGCAGTCTAGATGTCCATTGACTGATAAATAGATAATATATATACATATACATATAAAATAGAATCCTATTTTTCTGTACAGAAAAATTAAATCCTGAAGTTTACAGGTAAACAGATAACTGGAAAGTATTATATTGAGTGAGATGGCAAATACTGTGTGTTCTCTCTTACTGTGGATCCTAATTCCATATCCTTAGCCTTGAGTGTATCACTTTGAGTAACTTCAGAAGCCAAGGAAGTAGAAAGGGATCATAGGGAAGGAGAGAGGGAGCTTTAGAAAAGGGGATAGTAGCTGTAATATTGTTTTAGAAAGTCAGACTACTCTGTAAATGTAATTGTAGCTATTTAAAAAATGACAATGAACATTATACACTGGGAAGCAGTACTTATCTTTTAAAATGTATCTCATGATTTTTTTGATATGTAATTTTATCAACAATATATTACAACTAATGATCATTAATTCTCTACAACTTAAACATATTTTTTTGATGCTGCTCATTAATTCACTGGAGCATAATTAAACACCCTGTGGCCAGTCACTTAAAATGAAACCTTCCTCACCCACACACCTGCCAGAGGCCATCAATGCAGAAGTGAAGCACTGTGTCATTTAGCTATGTTCTAGCCTTGAGCTCTGCAACCTCTGCAGCATAGGCTATCCTCTGTGTTTTTAATCTTAGCCATTCTGACACGTGTAAGGTGGTATCTCAAAAGGTGATTTGATTTGCATTTCTCTGATGGCTAAAGATGTTGAGAAATTTTTCATGTGCCTTGTATACAGTGACATCTTCTTTTTTTTTAAAGTCCACTAATGAGTGAGTACATCCCCTGTTTAATCTTTCTGTGTTCGTGATACCTCACTCAGGAGGATATTCTCCAAATCTATCCGTTTGCCTGCAAATTTTAGAATATCATTTTTTCTTACTGCTGAGTAGTACTCCATTCTGTAGATGTACCACAGCTTGTTAATCCATTCTTCAGTTGAGGGGCATCTAGGTTGTTTCCAGGTTCTTGCTATTACAAATAATGCTGCTATGAACACAGTTCAGCTAATGCTTTTGAGATGCAAATATGCATCTTTAGAGTATATACCTAAAAGTGGTATTGCTGGATCCTTGGGGAGATTGATTCTCAGTTTCCTGAGAAACTGCCAAACTGCATTCCAGAGTGGCTGAGCAAGCTTACACTCCCAACAACAATGGAGGAGTGTTCCCCTTGCTCTGCAACCTCTGCAGCATAGGCTATCCTCTGTGTTTTTAATCTTAGCCATTCTGACAGGTGTAAGGTGGTATCTCAAAAGGTGATTTGATTTGCATTTCTCTGATGGCTAAAGATGTTGAGCACTTTTTCATGTGCCTTTCAGCCATTTGTAATTCTGCTGAGAATTCCCTTAGTTCTGAACCCCATTTTTTAATTGGGTTATGGGTTTGGGGCTCTAGTTTTTGAGTTCTCTATATATTTTAGAGATCAGTCCTCTATCACTTGTAGAGTTGGTGAAAATCTTTTCCCATTCTGTAGGCTGTCATTTTGTCTTATTGACTATGTCCTTGGCTTTACAGAAACTTCTAATTTTAAGGAGGTCCCACTTGATTGTTCTTAGTGTCTGTGCTTGCTACTGGTGTTACATTTAGAAGTGGTCACCTGTGCCAATGCACTGGAGGGTATTTCCCACTTTCTTTTCTATCCAGTTTAGTGTTGCTGGGTTTATGTTGAGGTCTTTGATTCCCCTGGATTTGAGTTTAGTGCAGGGTTTGAATCTATTTGCATTTTTCTACACACTACCATCCACTATAATTTGTTGAAGATAGTATCTTGCTTTCATTGAATATTTTTGGCCTTTTTGTCAAAAATCAGGTGTTCATAGGTGTGTGGGTTAATGTCAGGGTCTTCAATTCGATTCCATTGATCCACAAGTCTGTTTTTATGCCAGAACCAAGCTGTTTTTATTACTGTAGCTCTATGGTATAATTTGATGTCAGGGATGGCGATGCCTCCTGAGGTTCTTTTGTTGAGCAAAATTGTTTTGGCAATCCTGGCTTTCCTGTTATTCCAAATGAAATTGAGTATTGTTCTTTCAAAGTGTGTAAAAAATTGTGTTGGGGTGTTGGGATTTTGATGGAAAGTGCATTGTATCTGTAAATTGCTTTTGGTAAGATTGCCATTTTCACTTTGTTGATCCTACCTTTCCAGTAATGGAGATCTTCCCATTTTCTGATATCCTCTTCAATTTCTTTCTTCAGTGATTTAAAGTTTTTGACAAACAAATCTGTTACTTCTTTGGTTATAGTGACTCCAAGGTATTTAATACTATTTGTAGCTATTATAAATGTTTGTCTTTAGTGTATAGGAGAGCTACTGATTTCTTTGAGTTAATCTTGTATCCTGCTACATTGCTGAACGAGTTTATCAGCTTTAGAAGGTCCTTGATACAGTTTTGTAGATCGCTTATGTATACAATCATATCATCTGCAAATAGAGATAGTTTCACTTCTTTTCCAATTTTATCCCCTTAATCTCCATGTGTTCTCTTATTGCTTTAGCTAAAACATCGAGAAACCTTGTCTAGTTCCTAATTTTAGTGGGATTGCTTTGAGTTTTTCTCCATTTAGTTTGATGTTGTCCGTTAGCTTTTTTAATTTGACTTTATTATCTCTAGGTATTTTCTCTGTATTCCTGATCTCTCCATGACTTTTATCATAAAGGTGTATTGGATTTTGTTAAAGGCTTTTTCAGTGTCTAAGGAGATAATCATGTGGGTTTTTCCCCTTCAATTTGTTTATATGATTGATGACATTTACAGTTTTTCATATGTTGAACCATCCCTGTATTCCTGAGATGAAGCCTACTTAATCATGGTGAATGACTTTTTTTATGTGTTGTTGGATTCAGTTTGCCAGAATTTTGTTGGGAATTTTTGCATCAATGTTCATGAGGGAAATTGGTCTGTAATTCTCTTTCTTTGTTGCATCTTTGAGTGGCTTGGGTATCAGGGTTATTGTGGCCTCATAAAAAGAGTTTGGCAATATTTCTTCCGTTTCTACTGTATGAAACAATTTAAGGAGTATTGGTAATAGTTCTTCTTTGAATGTCTGGTAGAATTCTGCACTAAAATCATCTGGGCCTGGGCTCTTTTTATATATATATATATATATATATATATATATATATATATATATATATATAAAATGTCAGGTTCAATTTCCATTGGCGTTATAGATCTGTTTAAGTCTTCAAACTGTTCATGATTTAATTTTGGTAAATGGTACCTGTCCAGAAAGCTGTCCATTTCTTTTAGGTTTTCCATTTTTGTGGAATATAGATTTTGAAAGTATGACTTGATAATTTCCTGGATTTCCTGGGGTCTGTTGTTATGTCCTCATTTTCATTTCTGATTTTGTTAATTTGGATGCTCTCTCTGTGCCTTTTGGTTAGTTTGTATAAGGGTTTATCTGTCTTGTTGATTTTCTCAAAGAATCACCTCTTTGATTCATTGATTCTTTGTATTGTTCTTTTTGTTTCAGTTGTATTTATTTTAGCTCTAAGTTTGGTTATTTCCTGCAGTCTACTCCTTCTAGGTGAGTTGGCTTCTAATTCTTCTAGGGCTTTCAGCTGTGCTGATAGTTCTCTTGTTTGGGATTTCTCTAGTTTTTTCATATTGGCATCTAGTGCTATGAATTTTTCTCTTAAGACTGCCTTCATCGTGTCCCATAAATTTGGGTATGTCGTGGATTTATTTTCATTCATTTCTAGGAAGTCTTTGATTTCTTTCTTAATTTCTTCCTTGACCCAGAGGTGGTTCAGGTGAGTGATGTTTAGTTTCCATGAGTTGGTAGGCTTTCTGTGATTTTTGGTGTTGTTGAACTCTTAACTTTAGACTATGGTGATCTGATATGGTACAAGGATTTATACCCATTTTTTTTTACCTGTTGATATTTGCTTTATGACCTAGTATGTGGTCAATATTAGAGAAAGTTCCTTGGGGTGCTGAGAAATATGTATATTCCTTTTTGTTTGAATGGAGGTTTTGGTGTATATCAACTAAGTGTATTTGGGTCATAACTTCTGCTAGATCCCTTATTTCTCTGTTGAGTTTCTGTCTGGTTGACTTATCCAAGGGTGAAAGTGGAGTATTGAAGTCTCTCACTATTAGTGTATCAAGTTTGATATGAGGTTTAAGCTTTAGGAGTGTTTCTTTTACATATGTAGCTGCCCTGGTGTTAGGGGCACAGATATTCAGGATTGAAATTTTGTCTTGGTGGATTTTTCCTAAGATGAATAAGCAGTGTTCATCCTGGTCTCTTTTTATTGATTTTAGTTTAATGTCTATTTTGTTAGATATTAGAATGACTATAACAGCTTGTTTCCTAGGGCCATTTGATTGGAAAGTTTTTTCCCAACCCTTTACTCTGAGCCTGTCTGTCTTTGAAATTGAAGTGTGTTTCTTATAGGCAACAGAAGGATGGTTTCTGTTTTTATATCCATCATATTAGGGTGTGTCTTTCCACAGGTGAATTGAAATTAAAGGATATATATGGCCAATGATCATTATTTCTTCTTCTTTTCGGTGGTAGCTTATATTTCTTTTTTTGTTTGTGGGAGTTTCTTCTGTGTGTTTATCAATTTTTTGTGGTTACGTGAGTGTTTCCTGTTTCCTCAGTTTGGAGTTTTTCTCTAGGGCTTTTTGTAGGGCTGGATTTGTGGTTAGGTAATTATTGAATCTGGTTTTGTCATGAAATATCTTGTTTACTCCATCTATGTTGATTTATAGTTTTGCTGGGTACAGTATTCTATGTTGGCCTCCATGCACTTTTAGTGTCTGTATAATGTCTGACCAGGACCTTCTTGCTTTCATTTTTTCCATTGAATAGTCTGGTGTTATTCTGATTGATCTGCCTTTATAGGTGATTTGGCTTTTTTCCTTGTAACTTTTAGTATTTTTCTTTATTCTGTAGGTTTAGTGGCTTGATTATTATATGGCAAGCAGACATTTTTTGTGGGTCTAGATTATTTGGTGTTCTGTAAGCTTCCTGTATCTTTATAGGCATTTCCTTCTTTAGGTTGGGGAAGTTTTTTTTCTATGATATTGTTAAATATATTATTGGTGCCTTTGAGCTGATGTTCTTCATCTTTGATTCCAATTATTCTCAGGTTTGGCCTTTTCATGGTGTCCCAAATTTCCTGGACATGCAGTGTTATGATTGTTTTGGTTTTAGTGTTTTCTTTACCTGATGTATCTATTACCACTGTTGAGTCTTCTACTCCTGAGATTCTCTCTCCCATCTCTTGGATTCTGATGGTTATGCTTGAATATGAGGTTTCCAGGTCTTTTTTTTTTTTTTCAAGTTTTCTATTTTCTGCTTTGTCTCGATTTGTACCTTCTTTATTGCTTCTATTTCCATTTTTAATTCCTGATAAATTTCTTTCCCATGTTTTTTTTCTCCTTTTTGGTTTTCTTTATTTTCTTTCAGGGATGCTCATATATTCGAATTTTCTGTTTGTATTTTTTTTCTATTTCTTTAAGAGAGTTTTTTAATATCCTTTTTTAAGGCTTTAGTTAGTTTCATAAAGCTGTTTTTAAGGTCATTTCCTTCTGTTCCCTCTTCATTGTTATGTTCAGGCCTTGAAGGCATAGAACAACTTGCTTCTTCTGGTGGTGTCTTGTTGATCTTTGTATTGTTATGTGTATTCTTGCACTGCCATCTGCCCGCCTTTCCTCAATTCACTCTTGGTTAGTTCTTGGTTGGCTCTTAGTGAGTCCTTGGTCTGAAGGGTCTTAATCAGCTGTATGTTCAGAGGGTCAGCTGTTCTCATTGGTCAGAGTGCTGTCAAGCCAGCTGTGGTCTGGGGGAGACTGTGCTCCAGGATAGGAAGTCACCCCTTGACCTCTCACCTCTCAGCCCTGCACCCAGGGACTCAGCTGTTTTCGAGCAGCCACCAGGTCAGATGTAGTATGGGTGGACTGTGTTCCAGGAGCAGAGATCACCATTTGACCTCTCACCTCTCAGCTATGCACCCAGTGAGTCTTGCCTTAGACTTTTTAACAACAACCCCAGTGCCAAGCAAGGGAAACCTCCCTTCATGTTGTTGGTCACAGGGCTTCATGAGACTCACTAAACAATATAGGTTATTGCCTTTGCCCTTAGTTATCCCTCAGAACTTAAAGGTAATATTGCTAAAGAAACCACACACTTCAATCATAGGACTTGGATGTACTGAGTTCCTGCTGATCTAGAAGCCTCCTCCCTGAGGACTAACTCTCACAGAGTCAGAAGGTGCTATTGAAAGCTGCCAAGGAAGAAAATACCCAAAGGTCTAACTATGTGTAAAGCGTACAAACAACAGTGGCCAGCATGGCAGGACACCCCCAGTGATCCAAATGACCGGCATGATAAGACATCTGCAGCAATGCATCGGTGGTGCTTTTATCTTGGGCATGACCTTGACCTATCTAATTTGACTTAAGGCCTGCTCAGTAGGATACAACTCTTCCTGGATCTGTGAACATTCCCAACTACCTGCAGCTGGAGAGTTCATAGTCCCTAGAAGAGAACCTACTACTACCACTTTTCTAAAGCCATGTCATTTCTAAGGGCATCCTAAATACTTATCCTTGTGCCTACAAGTAAATGTAGCTCTGACATGTTATCAAGAAACGCTTTTGCTGTTGATGGAGGCCATTGCATAAAGCAATGTCAAATGTAAAGAAGAACTGGCCTTGGAAAGCCCATCCTCAATTGGCGTATTTACAACACAATCCCTATACCCAAGGTACAAGAAACAACAGATGAGATGCTGGAAAGATTGTAAAAGCCAGAGGACCAGGATGCCTGTTATTGGATAAGTAACTTTTGTATATGACAGGGAAGCTGCACCCATGGAATCTCAATAATATGGTCCCCTAAATTGTATAGTGACCACTTCAGTCTGCATACCAGCACAAATGGGGGCAGGAGAAATTGCACATGATTTTACCACTGGAGGAGGTACAGGCTGTCAATGGCTGCTAAGAAAGGGAAACTCTGTCTTCTCCAGGGACAATCCCTCTGATGTTATCCAGTCCCACATGGTCAGCCCTAAGCACATGTACATATGACGAACACTAACTGATCTCGGGTTTATATATGTATAGAGTGTATGTGTTGATGTTCACATATGTGTATGATTATAATCATAATTTAAAAAGATCTTGAACTTGAGAGTTGGTTGGAGGACACAGGAGGAATTGGAGTGAGGTGACTGTGCAGTGAAAATGATGGATAGACAGTGTACTTTTGTATGAGATTCTCAAAAAGATTACAAAAATGATTTTTTTATAAAATCTTTTTATTGAAAATAATTTTTATATCATTTGATCACAGTTTCCTCTCCCCCAAACTTCTACCGTATTCTCTGTCCCTCCCTGTTTACACAATTCTATGCCTTCAATCTCCCTCTTCTTAGGAAACAGACAAATAAAGAAAATGAAAAATAAAAAGCACAAGAAACACACACACTCACACTCCATAAAAACACAGATGTAGAAACCATAATGTACGAGCAAAAGACCATTAAGGTAAAAATGCCAAATCAGAGTGGCATGAGAAAAAAAATATACAAAAATACCATTGAGCTTGTTTTGTGCTGGCCATCTCCTGCTGGGCTACTCTTAATTGTGGGTTCAGTGAGACTCCATTGGAGAAATGTAATTTTTTTGTTTCAAGTGATTATCAGTTGGAGATAACTTATTGGTTAGGGAGAGAAGCTCATGTCCACTTTCCCTTAGTTCTGGGACCCCACCTGATTTGAACTTGTCCAGGCTGTGTGCATGCTGCCATAGTCTTGGTGGGCTCCTATGTACCTCACTTGTGTTGCGTCTAGAAGGTATTGTTTCCTTAATGTCTTCCATCCCCTCTGGCTCTTATAATATCTCTGCCTCCTGTTCAACTTAGCTGTCAGAGTCCTAAGGGTTGTGGAAGACATCTCATTTAGAACTGAGTGTTCCAATGTCTCCTGTTTTCTGCACATAGTTCAGTTGTGAGCATATTGTTTGGTTCTGGGTTTCTATGTTATTTCTTGTCTACTACATGAGGAAATTTCTCTGATAATGGCTGCATGAGACAGTGATCTATGAGTATAGATAGCAGATTTCACTAGGAGTCATTTTATTTCTATGTTCCTTTAGCAGAACAGTAGTATATGGTTTTCTCCTAAGCACATGGGCTATCTAGTCCTAAGTTCTTGGCCACCCAAGTAGTACCAGGCATAGATTCCATCTCGTGGAGTGGGCCTTCGAATACAATCAGACAGTGATTGCTTGCTTATTCCCACATTTGTACCTCTATTGCACCAGTATATTTCTGCAGGCAGGTCACCATTGTAGATGACAGGGGTAATATCTGGATTGGTGCTTATCTTTCTCTTCTGGTAGCATGCACAGTATTTTCTAATACTATGAACACTCATTGGTAGGTTTCAAGGCTCTGGTTCAGCACCGGCTCAACTTCTCCAGGTTCGATGAGATAGGAAGTATTGTCTTAAGCAGTAGGATCTTACCATCATTTTGTGGAGAGCAACCAATTGCCTGGGCAATAGCTTGTATCATTTGGAAGTTTTCATGACGCCCATTTAGCTAACAACTCATTTAGATATATTCCAATCCCTATCTGCATGTATGATGTTATGCCAGAAAAGGACACCAGATTCCACTATATCATGACCCATGATGTAGTTGCTGGGAATGGAACTTAGGAGCTCTGGAAGAGCAGTCTTAATCACTGAGCTATCTCTTCAGCCCCCATTTATATTTCTTTTTTTTTTTTTAAGGTTCTTATGTGGCATATGCCCTATAGCAAAGCAGAATTCAATATCTGCTGCCTTTTTCTTTGGGTTTTTTTTCCATTTTACATAGAAAACAAAGTGATAAACCAAATTTAAACTGTAAAACATGTACAGTTATCACCTGAGGATATGAGTTAATAGAACAAAATAAAATAGAAGCTGGAATGGCAGCAGGAAGATGAAGAAAAAGTTAAATATGTAACTTATCATTCTTGATTCAGGGTCAGAAAGGCATTGGGACAGCACCAGCATCCTAGAAAGGGGCATAAGGGTTGTATAAGTGTTCACATCAGCTTCCTTTTCTAGGTCATAGTCAAAACAATAGGCTTTAATATATTTCCAAATGATTTTTCCATTGTTTCTATAAAACTAACATGAAGCTTGGTAGAGCTGTATAATTTACTCCTCCCTGAGGGACAGAGTGCTAGTTTCAATTTAGTCAAAAATTTGTTTTTTTTTTACACATATGGGTGCAGTCTGTAGCATAGGCTATTCTGAAACGCATTGTCTTTTATGTTGCCATTGAACTCATGGCTATCCTCCTGCCTCAGCCTTTTGATTACTAAGATTATAAGTATGAGTTGCCATATCCTGCTTATTTTTAGATTTGAAAGAAATCAATTAATACTAAATTATACATGTGCATTCATGTCTGATGACATTATTGTTGCTGGTTCCCATTTATATTTCTTTCACTTAGTTATACATATTAAAAAGCTTCAGGGCTGGAGAGCTGAACTCAGCGTAAGGACACTGGCTGCTATTCCAGAGGACTTGAATTTAATTCCCAGTACCCACATGGCAACCCACAACTGTCTGTAACTTGAATGAATGAATCTAAGAGTTGGTTCTTTGAGAAAGTCAACGAGATAGATAAGCCTTAGCCAAACTAATCAAGAAACAGAGAGAGAGTGTTCAAATCAACAAAATCAGAAATGAAAAGGGGGACATAACAACAGACCCCCAGGAAATACAGAGAATTATCAGAAACTACTTTGAAAATCTGTATTTCACAAAAATGGAAAACCTAGAAGAAATGGACAGCTTTCTGGACAGGCACCATCTTCCAAAATTAAATGAAGATCAGATTAATTACCTAAACAGGCCTATAACCCTTAAGGAAATTGAAGCTGTCATTAAAAACCTCCCCAATTGTCCTGTCCATATTTCCTCCCTTTCACCATTTTCCCTCACTCTCGCTGTGTAATCCTCCTGCTCCACTTCTCCTTCTTCATCGCTCAATAACTACACATTCTGTTTGCCCTTCTAGTGGAAATCCTTCCCTCCCTCTCCTCCCTAACTCTGTACACAACCTCTATGCTAATGCATATTGAGCATGCCTATGAAGTCGTAAAAGCTAACACTCACATATAATATGAGAATAAATACAATTTTAAGATATCTTAACATTATGGGAAGTCAGAAGTGTGCCTTTTCAGTGAAGATGTTAACTATAGCTTTTAAATTTTCATAAACAATGGTATGTTTTCTTCTTTTTTGAGAAGTTTTTATTATTTAAAAGAATTTTTAAATGTAGTTATATTTTAGTGTATTCTTTCCCTCCCATGAGTTTTTCCAGATTCTTTCCCCTCCTTATTCACCAAACTTTATGTTCTTTCTCAAAAAACAAAGCAATACAACAACAAAACAAACAAAATAAATAAAAGAACACCTCAAACCCAAAACAAACAAACCAAGTTTGAGTGTTCCCCTTACTCCACATCTGCACCAGCATGAGCTGTCACATGTTTTGTTGATCTTAGCCATTCTGATAAGTTTAGGATGAAATCTCAAAGTGGTTTGGTTTTATATTCCCCTGAACGCTAAGACTGAACATTTCTTTAACTGTTTACCCACCATTTGAGTTTCTTTTACTGAAATTCTGTACCCATACTTTAGATAGGTTATTTGTTCTGGTGATATCTAGTTTCTTGAGTTCTTTATATATTTTGGATATTAGCCCTCTGTCAGTTGTGGAGATGGTAAAAATATTTTCTTGTAGGCTGCTGCTTTGTCCTAATGACAGTGTCTTTTGCCATAGAGAAGTTTCTCAATTTTGTGAAGTCCCATTTATTAATTGTTGATCTTAGTGCCTGAGTTAATGGTGCTTTTTCAAAAAGTTTTTCTGTGCCAATGTGTTCAAGGACATTCCCCACTTTCTCTTCTACCTGGTTCACTATATCTGGCTTTACACTGCAATCTTACAATTGGAGTTGAGCTTTGAGCAGGGTTAGAAGTATGTATCTATCTAGATTCTTCTACCTGCAGCCACTGAGTTTGACCAGTTTCATTTCTTGAAGATGCTGGTTTTTTTTACTGGTAGGTATTTCTGGCCTCTATGTCAAAAATCAGGTGTCATAGGTGTGTGGATTTATGTCTGTGTCTTCTATTCAATTGATCAATATGTCTATTTTTGTGCCAATATCATGCTGTTTTTATTGTTTTAGCATTTTAGTAAAATTTAAATTGAGGGAATTAACACTTCTAGCAGACCTTTTATTATTCAGGATTGTTTTACTTATCCTGGGTTTATTTGTTTATTTGTTTCCATATGAAGATGAAAACTTTTTTTCAAGATCTGTATAGAATTGTGTTGGAATTTGAGTGGATAGTGCATTGAATCTGTAGGTTGCTTTTGGTAGCCTGGCCATTTTTACTGTGTTGAGCCTAGGAGATCTTTCCATCCTCTGATATCCTCTTTCGTTTCTTTCTTCAAAGACTTGAAGATTTTATCATACAAATTCTTCACTTGCTTGGTTAGAGTGAGGTATTTTATATTACTTAAAGCTATTGTGAAAGTTACTGTTTCCCTAATTTCTCAGTCCATTTGTCATTTGAATATATATAGGAGGGCTACCAATTTTGTGAGTTAATTTTGTCTTCATCAACTTTACTGAAAGTGTCTATCAGCTGTAGAGGTTTCCGGTTTTAATTGTTCAGATTACATATATATCATACCATCTGCAAATAGTCTTTAACTTCTTTCTTTTCAATTGATATCTCCTTGGTCTCCTTCAGATGTCTTATTGCTCTACCTAAGAGTTCAAGTAGTATATTGAATAGATATGAAGAGTGTGGACAACCTTGTCTTATACCTGATTTTATTGGAATTGTTCTGAGTTTGGCTCCATATAAATTGATCCTATCTCTGGGCTTGCTGTAAGCTGCTTCCTCAGTTAGGGCTTTTATTGCCATGAAGAGACACTGGGACCACAGTAACTCTTATAAAGGAAAACATTTCATTGAGGCTGGCTTATAGTTCAGAGGTTTAGTTCATTATCATCATGGTGGGAAGCATAGGAACATGCAGGCAGACATGGTACTGGAGAGATAGAATTGAGTTCTACATCTGGGTCCACAGGCAGCAGAAAGAGTGATGCTAGGCCTGGCTTAAGCATCTGAGAACTCAAAACCCACCCTTAGTGATACATGTCCTCAAATAAGGCCATACCTCCTAATAGTGCTACTCTCTATGAGTACATGGGGACTATTTTCATTGAAACCACAACTGCCTCTATTTCTTGTCTTTTTTTTTAATTGAATATAGTTTTTTTTTTCTCAAACAACATATTCTGGTTACAGTTTTGCCCCCTCTATGTTCCTTCCCTCTCTCCACCTCTTCTACCCTCCATATCCACTCACTCCCTTTCTGTCTCATTAGAAAAGAACAGGCTGCTAAGGGATAACAACCAGATCTGAGGTCCCTTCCTCTCCCAGGTGTTCCTGAAAGCCAAAAGAAAATGTAACAAGACAAAACAAAAAACATCACACTGAAGCTGAAAAAGGCAACCCGACACAAGGAGCAAAAGATCCAAGTGCATGGCACAATACTCAGAGACCTACTTCTTCACACACTCGAGTTCCATAAAAGTACTGAACTGAAAGATATATATATATATATATATATATATATATATATATATACATACATACATACAGGGAGAACATGGTACAGATTTGTACCCTGTGTCTGCTGCGTCAATCTCTCTGAGTTCATATGAGCTTTTCTCAGTTGCTTCAGAGGGCCTTGTTCTCCTGATGTCCTCCATCTTCTCTGGATCTTATGCTCTTTCTGCCTTCTCTGGGATTCCCTGAGCTCTTGGGAGAAATTTGATGGAGACCTTCCATTTAGAGTTGTGTGTTCCAGGGTCTTTCTCTGTGTGTGGAATATCTGGCTGTGGGTCTCTTATTTTTTCCCATCTGCTGCAGGAGGAAGCTTCTCTGATGTGATGACTGAACAAGACACTGATCGATGAGTATAGAAGAATATCATTAGCAGTCATTTTATTGATACTCCCCTTTTTTAGACCAGAAGTGTTTGATTTTATCCTCGGTCTCTGGGTATCTAGTCTCAGGTTCTTGGTCACCCAAACAGTGTCAGGTATAGTGAACTGGGCCTTAAGTCAAATCAGACATTGGCTAGCCCTTCCCACAAATTCTGTGTCGCCATTGCCCTCTCATATTTGTGAGCAGGATGAATAGGACAAAAGTTCTGTGGTTGTTCTGGTGTTTACTGTAGCGAAATGCTGGGATTACAGAGGGAAGTGCTAGTGACTTCAGCATATCCTAATGACCTCAGAAGACCCAGCCCCTGATGGGGTGTGGCCAGGTTCATTGGAGCCAGGGAAGACTGACCAGATGGCCTGTTTTGTTCCTGATCTCTGGGAGAAAGCTAAATGTCCTGTGCGGAGTTCCAGATCTCCTACAACTGCTCTTTGTATCTGTAAGTCTTTGCTCTTCCCCATCCTTGTATGGTGTATCATACTTGAATAATTCCAGTGATATTTGGTGCCAAACCTGGGTTATTCTTCCCCGCGCTAACTGGGTCTACCGGCGTGGGTCAAGGTCCTAGCTCCCGCCCTGGGAGCTGCTGAGTTGTGCCTGTCTTGAACTGTGGGACTGTGCGGGTCTACCACTGGCCTTTGTATGTGGGTTTTGTTTCATCGTTATAATAATCATATACAGCTTTGTTATTGTAGAATTTAGTGTGCTACGGGTCAGAGTTAGTGCCGCCATCTTAGATAGCCCCTGAGCCTCCACGGTAGCTGGGACTACAGGTGTGCACCACCATGTCCAGCTTGGTTAGCATACAGCTTGGCACCCATGCGTACCCACAAAGTTCACTGCTGAGAAGCTTATCCTTCTGCCAGTTGTGGTGGTGGCAGTGGCTGCTGCGCGGCTCTGCGCCTGCCCTCTTCCGCCCAACAACTCTCCCATCAGACCCCCCCCACCCTGCATTGCTGTTTACCTGAGGTCCCTTCCTCTCCCAGGTGTTCCTGAAAGCCAGACATTGAATGCGACGACACCTGCTGGCCGTAAGTCGCCATTACATCTGAGTAAGGTAACCGGCTAAGTTTTATGTAAGATGTCTTACGATAAAGGGTGTTCAAAACCTTACAAATTTTTTCTCAGCAATGAGGAAAGACTATTTACATGATCACATATTTGGGGGCCCCCTCAACCCTTTGGTCCTATTGTTTTTTGGCATGATAATATATCTTATACCTCAAATAAAATTGTCAGATAACCTATTTTAAAGGTTTGGAGTCTAGGGATGAGCGATTACTCTCTAAGATGTGTGAAATGCAATCTGAAAAAGTGGTGAACAAAGTTACTTCACTGGAAGTTGGTTTTGACAAAATTTCAGACAGGACTTCCTCCCTGGATGAGAGTTCTAAGAAAACACAAGAGGAATACCGACTTTATATTGATGATGCAATTAAGAAACGTGCTAATTATGTCGATGAAGGAAATGGGACAATTTTTGACTCTGTGAAATCATTAGAATGATTGTCTACCTAGGACAATCAGACCCTGGAAAGAACTATGGCCTCCAAATTTCAAGACCATGAGGATGGTATAGCAATATTGGGAATAGCTTTGAGTCACTATCTACCAAGAACAATCTAGGGCCTCCTCCTAAGGGATATTATGTATGGTAGGGAAGATCTTCTATTTAAAGTAGTCACCATGAAGGGATTACCCCCTACTCCACCAGCACTATTCCCAGTCATGGTAGAGACAAAGAAAATACGTGGGAAGGCACCAGACTGTGTGGAATATAATTATGATCCCATTCATATGAAAGATATTAAGGAGGCAATATTGTTGCATAACATTCAATCATATTAAGCAGTTTCTAAACTCATGATCGACACAAAATCAAGTAATTCCCAATGACTGGATGCAGCTGACAGCTGTGGTATTTGGACCATGGCCAACACTTGCAGTGGAGGAACTGGCTTAGGGAAGAGGCTAGGGCCATAGAACTTCAGGGACAAGTTAGGAGTGTTAACATCTCCAAAGAACAAATCCTTGGTGAAAGCCCATCTGCTGATGTGACAGTTCAGACTACTTTTGATGAACACACCTTATTGCTGTGCTATACTGCTGCCTTAAATGCTTGGAAAAAGATTTTGGACCCAGGACAGAGAATTGAGTCATATACCCAGGTCGGACAAGGCTTGAAGAAGCCTTATACTGACTTTCTACAGAGGCTAACTCAAGCTGTATATAGAGCAGTGTCAGATCCAGGAGTTAGGAAGCAATTAGTACTCTCTTTGGCCTTTGACCATGCTACTATGGAATATATGAGAATGCTCATGCCACTAAAGATCAGAGGTGCACCCATAGAGGAATGGATTCAGTATGTAATCAATGGTGAATCTCTCCATAGTGACGAAGAGAATTGGGTAGGTCAAGCTATTGCCAATGTTAGGATAAAGAATCAGGGCATCATTTGTTTTAATTGTAGTAAGCCAGGCCGTAGAAAGAGGAATTTTATGCAAGGTAATTATGAGAATACTGCCCAGCCCAGGAATGACTCAAACAGAAGGCCACTACCTTCTGGATTATGCAGGAGATATGGCAAAGGCCAGCACTGGACAAATGAATGTTGGTCCACAAGAGACAAAGAAGGCAACCTTTTACCATTGGGAAATGCCCAGGAAGCTCCCCCCCAAACAGACCTCAAAGCCAAAAAAGTTCAGTCATATTCAGTCATGGTGGAAGAATAGCCTCCTCAGGATGAGTAGAGAATCCAAAGCCTGGGATAGGGAACCATATAGAATTTGACAATAGAATGCCTTTATAGGAGAATTTGATAGTTTCAAGTAAATCAAGGAAACATATATTTTGGCAAACTTCAATAAATGAACAAAGACCAAAATTAAAAATAAGAATAGATAATATTTATATGCAAGGTTTAGTTAACATGGGAGCTGACGTTTTGATCATAACCCCACAATCATGGTACTCAAGATGGTCTCTAAAGGAGGTAGATGTTCAGTTTCTAGGTATTGGGACAATATCTCAGGTAAAACAGAGTATGAAATAGCTTGAATGCATAGGACCAGAAGAACAGAGAGAAAGATTGAAGCCATACATGGCTAACATTAGCAGTGAGTTTATGGGGTCGTGATCTTCTACAACAATGGAATACCCAGATTAAGATTCCTCCGGGCTCAAATATCAACCAGAGACTCAATTATGTCCCTGAAGACAGTGTTTCAAGAGGATATGCAAAACAATCACCAATCATTCAGATTGCACAACAACGCAGTTTAAGAGCTACTAAACCTGCAAAAACACTCACAGCATTACCTTTGAAATGATTGACAGAAAAGCCTATTTGGGTTCAGCAATGGCCTTTGACAAAGGAAAAACTGCTGGCTCTAGAAAAGCTAGTACAAGAGCAGTCAGTGCTCTTAACCTTTAAACCATTATGTCTAAAGTAATCTGAATATTGATACAAAATTGAATATATAATTCCCCTATTTTGCACATTAATGCATATTAAGCATATTATTGTCATTTGTGTCATGCAGTTTCTACCTCTGTTTATACTAGTCATAACATTATAGTATATGCATAAGTTGTTTTATATAGCTCCATTTGGATATTTCATACAATGATATAGTTAGGATACTGTTGTCACTTTGTATGATATGTGTACCCTAGTTAATGTTCATAAGATCGTCATACTTGAAGTCGTTATGCAGAAACTGTACACTCACTTATAGATTGCCTATTTATTACAATGTAAGCTTCAGTCTTTCAGTTGATTGGAATTACAGATCACTGTTACTCAGGTTTGTCATATAACAGTAATGCTACTCAGGCTTCCCAGAAACATGCTAGAATATGTCAGACAGACGTCTTCAGCCACTTCATAGACCTAGAGAATATGGCATTTCATATTTTGTTATCTAGAATTCGGCCATGAGAGACATGACAACTCCTGGCATCCCTGTTCCTTTCCTGAGGTGGTGTTGGGCATCATGGACATCTCACAAAGAGATTGTCTTCTTTGGTGGATAATGGCCTGAGAGGCAAAGGACTGTACTTGCCCTGACTGCTGTCAACATGCACACTGTCTGATCTGGATGATCAGGATGAAGGATAGAGACTGCTGAAGCTTGCCTGAACAGGATAAGATGGTCTCTCCCAAAAATACTCTGGTTCTGATGAGATTTGTCAGACATCCTAGGCCTGTAGCCAGAAAGGTGGATGCTCCAACTGTACAGAGAAGCTATAGGTGTCTGTCCAGGTAGCTGACTGTCGTTGTCCTCTCCTAAATCTTTGAAGCTGCTCTCTTGTGCTTCCAACCTTCAGGTAATGTATTTTCCTTCTCAGGTCTTCATTGTGTTGAAGGCTAGATAGTTAAGGTTACTATCATTTTATATCTCAGCAAAGAACATTCACTATTGGATTCTTATTATTCTAGATACACAGCATTGAAGTAATCCGTGTACATTACCTCTTTATCTGTATTCTCGATATTTGAGATACACCTTGTATTTGTTGTTTGTTAGTCTTAGTGTTATCTTACTGATATTAGTGCTTTTCCCTCTCCTAGGCATTATCTGGTGATGATCCCTATAGTATCTAGTCTTATACTTAGTTTAGAGCTTTCTTAGACAAAAGTGGGAGATGTAGCAGAATGCTGGGATTACAGAGGGAAGTGCTAGTGACTTCAGCATATCCTAATGACCTCAGAAGACCCAGCCCCTGATGGGGTGTGGCCAGGTTCATTGGAGCCAGGGAAGACTGACCAGATGGCCTGTTTTGTTCCTGATCTCTGGGAGAAAGCTAAATGTCCTGTTCGGAGTTCCAGATCTCCTAGAACTGCTCTTTGTATCTGTAAGTCTTTGCTCTCCCCCTTATAAATATTAATCCTTGTGTGGCGTGTTGTATTTGAATAATTCCAGTGATAGTTTACATTTCTCTTTTGATAGCCTGCAAAGCTGGCCTCAGTGACTAAAATGTAGTGGTGAAGGCACCATGTAGGCATGAGCTTGAATTCTCCATGTTCAATGAGTTGTGTGGCTGTTGTCTTAAGCAGTGAGGCCCTACTGGGAGATTACTGAAAGCAACCCATGTCTTGTCAACAGCCTGGATCGGATGAGGATTTTCATGGGACCCCTTTGGAAGTTTCCTTTGTGACATGAGATTGCTAGTTGGGATTATGTCTCCTCTGTTACTAGGAGACTTCATTAGTGTCACCTTCATATATTCAAGGAACCTTCCACTGGACACAATTTCCATAAAATCCCTCCAATGCTCTCAGTTATAGCTGTCTCTCACCACATTGCCTCTGTCAATTCTCTTTCCACCTTTTACCCACCTGATCCTTCCATTTCTGCCCCTCCTGCCCCTAGTCCTCCTGTAACATCTATTCTATTTCTCTCTCCCAGGAAGATCCTTGTGTCTCTCCTAGTCACTTCCCCTATACCTAACCTCTCTTGATCTATGGATTGTAGGTTTGTTATCACTTATTTAATGGATAATATCCACATATGAGTGAATACATGTCATGTTTCTCTTTCTGGGTCTAGGTTACCTCACTCAGGATGATTTTCTTTTCTAGTTCCATCCATTTATCTGAAAATTTGATGATGTCATTTTTAAGCAGCTAATTAATGCTCCATTGTGTAAATGCATCACATTTTCCTTACCCACTGTTTAATTGAGGGCCATCTGAGTTGTTTCCAATTTCTGGCTATATAAATAGACCACCAATGAACATGATTGAGTAAGTGTCCTTGTGGTAGGTTGAACCATCCTTTAGGTATATGCTCAAGAGTGGTATAGTTGCATCTTGAGGTATATCGACTCCCAACTTTCTGAGGAACCACCATATTGATTTCCATGATGGCTGTACAAGTTTGCACTCCCACAAGCAATTGATAAGTGTTCCCTTATTCCATATCATCACCAGCATGAGCTGTCACATATATTTTTGAGCTTAGCCATTCTGACAGTTATAAGATAGAATCTCAAAGTGCTTTTGATTTTCATTTCTTTGATGGCTAAAGATGGTGAACATTTCTTTAAGTGTTTCTTAGCCATTTGAGTTTCCCCTATAGAGAATTTTGTTTAGATATGTTCCCCACTTTTAATTAGATTATTTGAGTTTTTTGCTAATTTTTTGAGTACTTTATATATTTTGGATATCAGTGTTCTGTCGGATGTATAATTAGTAAAAATATTTTCCCATTCTGTAAACTGCTTTATCCAAATGACAGTGTTCTTTGTTTTATAGAGGCTTTTCTATTTCATGAGATCCCTTCTACTAACTGTTAATCTTAGTGCTTGTGCTATCAGTGTTTTGTTTAGCAAGTCTCCTGTGCCATTGAGTTCAAGGCTATTTTCTACTTCCTCTTCTATCAGGTTCAGTGTATGTGGTTTTATGTTGAGGTCTTTGATGCACTTGGACTTGAGTTTGGGGCAGTGTGTAAGTATGGATTTATTTGTATGCTTCTACATACAGACATCTAGTTTGACCAGCATCATTTGTTAAAGATTCTGTCTTTTTCCAGTGTGTATTTTGGTATTATTTACCAAAGTCAGGTGTCCATATGTGTATGGATTTATGTCTGAGATTTCAGTTTTATTTCTTTTATCAACATGTCTGTTTTTGTGCCAATCACACCTGTGGCTGATGGATGGCAATGGATGATGGGCCCCATACCCCATAGGACACAGTGGACTCAGACTGGGCCCATGTGGAAAGACTTTATTATTATAGAGAGAGAGAAGAAGAAATAAATGTGGGGGGAGAAAAGGAGGTGCTCAGGGGTTGAGGAGAGTGCCCTTTGGCCAGGTGGGGAGAGGGAAAAACAAAAGAGGGGAGGGGCTGAAGGTGGGAATCCTTAAAAGAAGTTTGACATCAGAACTCAGGGCGGGGCCAGGCTAATTGCCAGGTGTGGCTTCAGAGTTTAGGACAGAATCCTAACATTGGATCAGTGGAGGCCCTTCACAAGAAGCAGGGCGTTCCCACCAGGATCTGCTTAGCTTGTCCCCTGGGAAGGAGGGCAGAGTGGGAGAGACTACTTGCAGCAGTCATCTGTGAAGCTGAGGTGAGACTAGAGGATTGACCTTGAAGGGTTGGAGGGGGAGGTGTAGATCTGCAGTTAGTAGACTTCCTTTCCCAGTCAGAGTGGCCTGCGTGTTCCCAGGGAGTGCCTGCTGGAGTTTGGGGCTGGGACGAACCACTGTTTGGTGGAAGGCAGTTTGAAGATCTGTGTGATCCAATGGAGAGATGGGAGCAGGGGGTAGGGAGGCTGCAGCAGGTGTTCTGCAGAGCTGGGGGTGAGGCTGGGGGATTAATT
>PVIH01004784.1:81878-134394 GCA_004025045.1 Sigmodon hispidus | reverse complement strand
AACTGAAGAATGGATTAACAAACTGTGGTACATCTACACGATGGAATACTACGCAGCAGCAAGGAAAAATGATATCCTAAAATTCACAGGCAAATGGATGGATTTGGAGAGTATCCTCCTGAGCGAAGTCTCACAAACTCAGAGAGATAAGCAGGGGATGTACTCACTCACTAGTGGTCTATAAACAAACAAACAAGAAAAAAAAAAGCCAAACATGCCCAAGCGGCAAACCACAACCACGGAACAGCTTGGGATCAGAAACACCTTGGACTGACCCTTTGGATCCCACTCCACCTAGAGGAACACCTGACTCACTCTTGAGGGAGGGGGGAAAGAACTGGATTTGGCCAGAATTGGAGACTGATCTAAGCATTATTGGGTCAGGGGGACCATAGGACCGTCTGCTCCCTGCCCAGGGAGGGGATGGGGAGTTGCAGAGGAAAAAATGACCAGATGTGTTGGGAGGGGGAAGAGACCTTGAATAAGGATATACAGGGATGGAAAAAAAAAATTCAGAGGGAAAGATGAACACAAAGAAAATATAGGTGTAGCAATCTTATTTGTATTTCTTCCCTTGATAAGCCATGCTTATCATTCATATCCTCTGTATAGTTATTGTTAACTCTTCCACATTTTAAATTCTTTTTACTGTGTGTTTTTTTTTTTGATAAATACAAAATAAAGAAGGAAAAAAAAAGAAAAAAAAATCTTGTCTGAACTTGACTGTGTGACTGTGTGTGATGCTTTATACAAAAGCTACTTGAATGGTCAGGGTACAGAGTCAGTAGATTTACTGCATTTTCAACTAGGGTAACAGTGTCAGCCTGAATAATTGGCACAATAGGAGTACCCCATGGTGATAACCTAGAAAATGCCTCTACTAGACTCATGTGGTGGCAGGCAGCTACTCAGATGATAACAAAAAGTCTTTCAAACAGAATTGGGGACTGATCAATACTATAAAGAATTATACTACTGGCTGATGAATTACCATGCTGTCTTTCAAATACTTCATTCAGATATTACTGGGAAAATTGCTAGTTCTTTATTTTTTAACCTGGGAAACAAAACTTTAAAATTTTTGGAGCACATATTAGAATTGCCTTTCTTACTGAACAGAATTTATGAAAGTATCACCTGAACTAAACTATGATCTGAAGCACACCATTAACGAACATTACACTGAAGCCTTTCAATCACTTATCAACTTGCTCATTCATTCATTCATTTAAAATTTTTTATCATTTTTAAAAATTTATTTATACTGAAAAGGGGTTGATGGTAGGCATGAAATAAAAGGATCATTAGCAGTCTCTACACATAAACTGGTAATGCTATGATGCACCTAGCAAGCTGATGTTCCTTTAAAACCTGACTTAAATAAGTACAGGCAACAGATCCCCCCATCAGTTAGTATCTTAAAGATAGCTGCATCATCTTAGCTAACAATAAAAATGCAGAGTACATACATGATTATAGATATAAATATACATAAATCTATTGCTATTTACACACTCTCCAAATTGCAGCATCTGATACATTTTACATATAGTAAGTATTCAGCAAAATAATGGGATATTCTAATTATCCCTTTTTAAACCAACATTTTGCCTACATTTATGCCTGCATGCATTAAATCATATGCATGATCATGAAGGGTAGAAAAGGGTATTATATTATTAGATTCCCTGGAAATTATGTTGTGAGACACCATGTAGGTGCTGGGAATCAAATCTACATTCCCTGGAAGAATGGCCAATGCTCTTAACCTCTGAGCCATGTCTTATCCTTGCCTTCTAAACTATTGTTTTTTAAATAAAATTTGTTTTTCACATCATTTATCTTGTTCACATTCATTCCCATCCTTTCACATCCACCCTCCACTCTTGCACCCCCATAAAACAAAATTCAAGAGAAAAGTTAAACAAAATAAAAAAAAGAAATATAAAAAAGAGAAATAATTAAAAAATGTGTCATGGAAGCTGCAGTGCAACCAAACACAATATACCCCTTTGTCCATATACCTGTACTTGCATGTGTTCATTGCAAGGAGTCATTGGTCTGGTCTGAAGCCCCAACATCCACCTCATCTATGATCTACTGGAGCACATAAAATGACCTAATCCCCAGACCATAAACTGCAGGTTCTTGACAATACAGGGCACCAGTGAAGGATCCTAGTGAGGGCTGAGCATCAAACATGTAGTGGAGATCAGGGGCTTCAAACAAGTCCAATTATTCTCCAATGCACTTTCATTTTTATCTGGTTACCCTAACAACTAGAAAGGGCAATGCAGAGTTCAATGATAAAGCACTGGTGAGGGTTGGTTTTATTGTTTTGTTTTTATAATACTCTTACAGTTATCCTATGGAAGAAGGTACAGTTTGAGGGATGGCAGCAAAGGATTAATCAGTGAATGTTACAAGGAATGAAGATTTGAATTAAAAATCAGAACTCTAGTAAATATAGTTGGTAGTTGAAGAAGTACTTAGGACCTTTTCAGTTATCCCAGTAGTCAAAAAGAAAGAAAGAAAGAAAGGAAGGAAGGAAGGAAGGAAGGAAGGAAGGAAGGAAGGAAGGAAGGAAGGAAAAGAAAAACTACATGTTAGGACCTCAGAGAAGGGATTTTAGTACAAGACTCAAAGAAAGGAATACATTTCTAAGTCAATGGGTAGAGGTGAAGCATCTTGGCTAAGTTCTTAATTCTAGACCTTCCTAGTTCAAATTTCAGTTCTACCACTATGATGACCAATTGTGGGCAACAAAGATCTCTGGATGACAATGTTCACATGTAAAAGAAACATAATTATCAGGTTTACTGTAGCTAGGAATAGGATCAAAGAGTTTACTACTAGAAATGGTTCAAGAGGTCCTCAGCGTACAGAAAATATTACATAAATGTCTATTAAGTAAAGTTGAGACTGGTGGTAAGGTTTGTGTTTTTGTAGGAATTCCCCACAAGATTGCTCTTTTCTATTTTTGATCTATTCCTCAACTTAATACCTAATCTTCCTTCTGTAGTTTCACTTGAACTACTTACCCTATCAGGTGTTTTGTCACAATCATTGTACACAACCCTTCCTTATAACAACCCTCAATTCTACAAATTAGGCATTTTATTTTATTATCACTATCTGTCATTTGTCTGTTAGGGCTCAAAAACATAAATGTTCTACAATTTTTAGTTACTCTACCTAGTATAAACAACAGAGAAAAGATGGTATTTCACAACATTTTATAAGTATTTATGGCATTGCTATGGCCCTTTAAGGCTGCAGAAAATAAACATAATTGCTTATATTTTTATGAAACTTAATTTTTTAAAACAGTCTCCCAGCAGAGCCCACCTGGCCTGAAACTATATAAGTCAAACTAGCTTTAAATTTATGGCAATCCTTTCTCCCCAGGCTTCCTGAGTGCTACCATTATAGGCATGAGATATCTCTTGGCTCAAACCCTACATTTAAATCTTAGTAAACCTAGGAAAGAAATGGCAGATAACTTTCCCAAGATCAAATAACTGAGAGAACTAGATATATTACTAGAAGCTGTGTATTCTTTCTCAATGGACCATACCATTTCTGAAACCATTACTTAATGTGTGGCTAATTCAGTCATTTTCAGGTGTCTGAGAAATGGTTTAAACATCAACAGAGTACCATAACACTGTATATGTGAAACAGTGAGGAAAGATGCATCTTCATTAGCACAGGGACTGATAAAATGCGCATTTGATGTGAATTAGAATGAGTAAAGACTAAGTCAGACTACATTGTTTTGAAAGTAGGTAGAGCGTAAATACTAAGTAAAACAAATGAAATTCTTTGCAAATGAAATTACTCGAGCATTTATAATAGCACAATTCAAGGGTCAGTGACTTGTTTCATTTTACAAACTAATAACAAGGCGTGAAGTAGAAGAGTCGGCTACTCACAGTGTAGGAAAATGCCAAAAATAACACTTGAAAATCACAAATTGACTAGAAATCAGAACTTGTATATTTTCTGCTGTAACTCTTTAATTACAGTAAATTGTCAGGCCTCACAGTGCTTTACTTTCAAGACACAATAGTTTATTCAGCAAAAGGTTCTAAATGATATCCAAGTGTCTTTCAGTTAGTAGCTTTATTAAAGTTGCAAGCCTTAAGGGAGCAAAGAGCTTACTTTCTTGAAAAGTATTGGGGGGTATTTTGAACCATATCTTCCCAGATAAAGTAGTGTCATGGAGATCAACTTCAGGCAGGGTGTTTCTTCTAATCCCCGTGGTGCTATCATACATAAATATAAGTAGCAGAGTTTCATTGTTCTAAGTTCTAAGCTATGCATGTTGAGTGCCTATTATATATACCAGGGACTATCTCTGTTAATAATCAGGAATTGATACACTGTGAGTTTTCTATTCCATTCAGTAAAATCAAGTCATTATTTCATTCAATCATTCCATCTGAGAAAAAGAAGTTTCAAAAATACTTCAGGGCTAAATTTATTTCTAGTCTAAGAAGTTAATGGGACATTTTAGCACGGATGGAAGACATGTTCTCATTTCTTTGGACTGTTACTGTTCGTTTTAATGAGGGCACGAAGTCCCCAAAAATTATACTGAAACTAAGGACATGAAAAAGACTGATGGGAGAGCTTGTTTCAGAGCTCTCTGGAGCAGACAGAGATAAACACTGCCTGTCATGGTCACCCAAGCTGCTGCTAAGGGAATTCGCACTGCTACCCACCAACAGCTGAGCGATCAGATAAGGACCTGGGACCCTGTAGGGCAGACTCAGACCCAGCCCAGAGGTGAGGAGGGATCAGCAGGCCCCAGTACCTGTATCCCTGTCAGGGAGAGGAGACTTGAGCTCCCGTCGGTTCCGGGTCCGGTTCTGGGACCAGGTGCTGTTTGCAGAGTTTGTCCCAGAACACCCTGGAGCAGGTGGAGATAAACTCTGCCTGTCATGTCCACCCTAGCTGCTGCTGAGGGAGTTTGCTGCCACCCCGCCTCTAATTGGTCAAACAGAGAAAGATTGAAGACATGAAATTCAGTCCACTGCATAGTGCAGAAGTAGAGATTGAGCTGACCTTTTCCTCAGAGGTGACAGGAGGCACAAAAAGACCTAGTGCCACAACTGTCCAGGAGCAACCTAATTGTGAAGCACTGAAGCCATGGGCAGATGCCAGTGCAAAAACTTACATAATAATATAAAGGACAACAACATAACTCCAGAAGAAAGTGACGATCCTACAAATACAAGACCTGAATTGAACAATGAAGAGGAAACAGAAGGAAGCATCAGCAAAAATTCCTTTTTGATGATCATCCAAGCTCTCAAAGAAGATATGAAAAATAGCCTTAAAGAAATAGAAGAAAACACAAACAAAAAATTGGAAGAGATGAACAAATCTATGAAAGAAACATGCCAGAAACTGAAAACTGAAATACAAACAATAAAAAAGGTGCAAAATGAGGCAAAGATGGAAATAGAAAACCTGAAGAAAAAAGCTGGAACCACAGATACAAGTATAACCAAAAGAATCCAAGAGATGGAAGATAGAATCTCTGAAGTGGAAGACTCAGTAGCTCAAATAGATATATCAATCAAAGAAAATAGTAAAACTAAAAAAGCCATAACTCAAAATGTTCAGGAAATCTGGGACACCATGAAAAGACCTAATTTGAGAATAATAGGAATAGAAGAAGGAGAAGAATACCAGCTCAAAGGCACAGATAATGCTTTCAATAAAATCATAGAAGAAAACTTCCCTAACCTGAACAAGGAAATGCCTATAAAGATACAAGAAGATTACAGAACAGCAAATAGTTATGACCCCCCAAAAAATTCAGCGTGCCACATTATAATCAAGCCACAAAACATACAGAACAAAGAAAATATTTTAAGAGCTGCAAAAGAAAAGGGCCAACTCACATATAAAGGCAGACCCATCAGAATAACGCCTGACTATTCAATGAAAACGATGAAAGCCAAAAGAGCTTGCTCAGAAGTTATACAGACGTTAAAAGAGCATGACTTCCAAACAAGAATACTATACCCTGTAAAATTATAAATCACCATAGATGGAGTAAATAAGATATTTCATGACAAAGTCAGACTGAAAGAATATCTATTTACCAATCCAGCACTACAGAGAGTATTAGAGGGAAAACTCCAAGATAAGGACCCCAGATACACCCATGAAATCGCAAACAATCAATACTTCCACAGAAGAATACTCCAGAGAAAGGAAATATAAACAAGTTACCACCAAAAATGGCAGGAAATATCAATTAATGGTCACTAATTTCCCTTAATATCAATAGACTCAACTCGCCTATAAAAAGTCACACACTAACAAGATGGATGCAACAACAGAAGCCATCCTTCTGTTGCCGTCAAGAAACACACCTCAATCACAAGGACAGACACAGGTTTAGAATAAAAAGTTGGGAAAAGATTTTCCAGTCAAATGGTCCTAAGAAAAAGCAGGGGTTGCAATCCTAATATCTAACAAAGTAGACTTTAAGCTAAAACCAATAAAAAGGGACCAAGATGGTCACTACTTATTCATCACAGGAAAAATTAGTAAAGAGGAAATTTCGATCTTGAATATTTATGCCCCTAATATAAGGGCACCTACTTATGTAAAAGAAACACTGCTAAAGCTCGAATCTCACATCAATTCTTACACCCTAATAGAGGGAGACTTCAATACCCCACGTTCAACCTTGGATAGATCAACCAGACAGAGTCTCAACAGAGAAATAAGGAGTCTAAAAGAGGTTATGATGCAAATGGATTTGATAGATATCTACAGAAGCTTCCATCCAAACGCAAAGGAATATACATATTTCTCCACTCCTCATGGAACTTTCTCTAAAATTGACCACGTAATTGGTCATAAAGTAAATATCAACAGATACAAAAAAATGGAAATAATCCCTTGTAACATATTGGACCACCAGGGCCTAAAGTTAGAGTTCAATAACATCAGAACCCAAAGAAAGCCTACCAAATCATGGAAACTAAACATCACGCAGCTGAACCATCTCTGGGTCAAGGAAGAAATTAAGAAAGATATCAAAGTCTTCCTAGAATTTAATAAAAATGAATCCACAATATATCCAAACTTGTGGGACACAATGAAAGCAGTCTTAAGAGGAAAATTCATAGCGCTAGATGCCAATATGAAAAACCTAGAGAAATCCCACACTAGAGACCTAACAGCTCAGCTGAAAGCCTTAGAACAATTAGAAGCAAACTCACCTAGAAGGAGTATATGGCAGGAAATAATCAAACTTAGAGCTGATATCAATACAATTGAAACAAAAATAACAATATAAAGAATAAATGAATCTAAGATTTGGTTCTTTGAGAAAATTAACAAGATAGACAAGCCCTTAGCCAAACTAATCAAAAAACAGAGAGAGAGTGTTCAAATCAACAAAATCAGAAATGAAAAGGGTAACATAACAACAGACCCCCAGGAAATACAGAGAATTATCAGATCATATTTTGAAAATCTGTATTCCCTAAAAATCGAAAACCTAGAAAAAATGGACAGCTTTCTGGACAGGTACCACCTACCAAAATTAAATGAAGATCAGATTAATTACCTAAATTGGCCTATAACCCTTAAGGAAATTGAAGCTGTCATTAAAAACCTCCCCAAAAATAAAAGCCCTGGACAAGATGGTTTCAGTGCCGAATTCTACCAGACATTCAAAGAAGAATTACTAGCGTTACTCCTCAAACTATTTCACAAAGTAGAAACTGAATTAATATTGCCAAATTCCTTTTATGAGGCCACAATTGCCCTAATACCTAAGCCACTCAAAGACACAACAAACAAGGAGAATTACAGACCAATTTCCCTCATGAATATTGACTCAAAAATTCTCAACAAAATTTTGGCAAACCGTATACAACAATGTATAACAGATATCATCCATCACAGCCAAGTAGGCTTCATCCCAGAAATGCAGGGCTGGTTTAACATAAGAAAAACTAAATGTTATCCATCATATAAACAAACTAACGGAACAAAACCACATGATCATATCCTTAGATGCTTAAAAAGCCTTTGATAAAACCCAACACTCCTTTATGATTAAAGCCCTGGAGAGATCAGGAACACAGGGGGAATACCTAAATATAATAAAGGCGATTTACAAGAAGCCGACACCAGTATCAAACTTAATGGAGAAAAACTCAAAGCGATCCCACTAAAATTAGGAACTAGACAAGGATGTCCTCTCTCCCCTTATCTATTCAATATAGTTCTTGAAGTTTTAGCTAAAACAATAAGGGAACAAAAAAAAAGATTAAGTGGATACAAATTGGAAAAGAAGAGGTGAAACTATCTGTATTTGCAGATGATATGATTGTATACATAAGTGACCCACAAAATTCTTCAAACAAACTGCTACAGCTGATAAACATCTTCAGCAATGTAGCAGGATACAAGATTAACTCAAAGAAATCAGTAGCCCTTCTATACACTAAAGATAGAAGAGCTGAAAAAGAAATAAGGGAAACATCACCCTTTATAATAGCTACAAATAGTATTAAATACCTTGGAGTAACTATAACCAAAGAAGTAACAGACCTATTTGACAAAAATTTTAAATCATTGAAGAAAGAAATTGAAGAGGATATCAGAAAATGGAAAGCTCTCCCATGTTCCTGGATAGGTAGGATCAACATAGCAAAAATGGCAATTCTACCAAAGGCAATCTACAGATTTAATGCACTGTTCATCAAAATCCCAACACAATATTTCTTGGACCTTGAAAGAACAATACTCAATTTCATTTGGAATAACAGGAAAGCCAGGATTGCCAAAACAATTTTACTCAACAAAAGAACCTCAGGAGGTATCACCAACCCTGACTTCAAGTTATACTATAGAGCTACAGTAATAAAAACAGCCTGGTACTGGCATAAAAACAGATGTGGATCAATGGAATAGAATTTAGGATCCAGACATTAACCCAAAAACCTATGAACACCTGATCTTTGACAAAGAGGCCCAAAACATTCAATGGAAAAAAGATAGTATATTTAACAAATGGTGTTGGCATAGGTGGATGGAAGTGTGTAAAAAATGCAAATAGATCCGAGCCTGTCACCTTGCACAAAACTCAAATCTAAGTGGACCAAAGACCTCAACATAAACCCAGCCACTTTAAACTTGACAGAAAAAAAAGTGGGAAATACACTTCTACAAATTGGCACAGGCGACTACTTCCTAAAAATAAACCAGTGGCACAGACACTAAGAGCAACAATCAATAAGTGGAATCTCCTGAAGCTAAGAACCTTCTGTAAAGCCAAGGACACTGTCAATAGGACAAAATGACATCCTACAGAATGGGAAAAGATTTTCACCAACCCTACAAGTGAGAGAGGACTGATCTCTATGATATATAAAGAGCTCAAGAATCTAGAGCCCAAAACCTTGAATAACTCAATCAAAAAATGGGGTACAGATCTAAAAAGGGAATTCTCAACAGAGGAATTACGGATGGCTGAAAGACACCTGAAAAATTCTTCATCCTCTTTAGCCATTAGAGAAATGCAATTCAAAACAACTTTGTGATACCACCTAACACCTGTTAGATTGGCTAAGGTAAAAGGCACAGATGACAGCCTATGTTGGAGGGGATGTGGATCAAGGGGAACACTACTCCATTGTTGGTAGGAGTGTAAGCTTGTCCAGCCACTTTGGAATGCAATATGGTGGTTTCTCAGAAAATTGAGAATCAATCTCCCCAAGGACCCAGCAATACCACTTCTTGGTGGATACCCTAAAGATGCACAGTCATACTCCAAAGGTATTAGCTCAACTATGATCATAGCAGCATTATTTGTAATAACAAGAATTTGGAAACAACCTATCTGTCCCTCTGCTGAAGAATGGATTAATAAACTGTGGTACATCTACACAATTGAATTCTACTCATCAGTAAGAAAAAATGATATCCTAAAATTTGCAGGCAAATGGATGGATTTGGAGAATATCCTCCTGAGCAAGGTATCACAAACTCAGAAAGATAAGCAGGGGTTGTACTCACTCATTAGTGGTCTCTAAACAAACTATCAAGAAAAAAGCCAAGCATGCCCAAGCTTCAAACCACAACCACTGAACAGTTTGGGATCAGAAACTCCCTGTACTGACCCGTCGGATTCCACTATACCTATAGGAACACCTGACTCGCTCTTGACGGAGGGGAGACAAAACTAGAAATGCCAGGAGGGGAGACTGAACTAAGCTTTATTGGATCAGTGGGACCATGGGACTGTCCAGGGAGGGGATGTGGAGTTGTGGAGAAAGAAAGGGTGACCTGATGTGGCAGGAGGGGGAAGGGACCTTGAATGGGGATATACAGGGATAGGAAAAATAAAATCCACAGGGAAAGCTGAACACAAAGTAATTTTATGTGTAACAAATTATTTGCATTATCACCCGTCAGAAGTCATGCTTATGATTTTAATTTTCTTGATAGTTATTGTTAACTTATCAGCATTTTAAATTCAATTTACTGTTTTTCTTGATAAATACAAAATAAAAATTATAAAAAAAAGAGAAAAGCTGATGGTTTGAAATTTGTTCTTACAGGTCTTTCACTGTAGAGAGAGTAAGTTACATTTTCTTGTTTTTGTAAAGAAAAAAAGACACTTTCAATGAATTAAAATATTATGCAGAACTAGTTGTGACAGATGGGAAAGCTTTGCAACATTTACTGCAATATTTAACTCGGAATCAGCTGATGCACCCCATTACATTTCATACACAGCATTCTTATTATTGATAACTTGGAAACTGAAGATTCTTAATGTGTAAAAGTCAAATGGAACAATTGATAATTGGTGAATTAATTTATAATACAAATCAACCTTACATTCTATCCCAGTGGCAGCATCCTTTGTAAGAGAGTCAGTTCTTTTGTATTTGCACATTTTTGTGGAAGCACATAAATTCTTGGATTGATAGTAGATATTGGAAAGCTTATTCTTGTAAATTAGCTATACTTTGAAACCTCAAAATAAGCAGTCTGTTCCGTGCCATGAAATGTTAACTACAGTAAAGAAAGTGTCAAGAAATAAGCTCTGCTAGACTTCAAGAAACCAACAGAAATCACATTTTATGTACACTGTTTTGGCTCAAAGAATTAGCCTGTCACATTTGACAGATGCAGCAAACTGCAGTAATTTTTCTTTAAAGGTAAAGCCGAAATTGATTTGGCAATTAAAAACATGTGCTGGTGAAAGAAAATGCCTCCCAACAGCAAAACATAAAAGACTGTATTTATAATCATATTTTTGATTTTATATTTCACTGGGATTTGAGAAGCTTTATCAATGTAAAGGATGGGCTCAGTATTTCTAAATTTTCTTTTGCTCTCACTCCATTTAGAATAATTTGATCATGGTAGAGAATTACACAGTAGAGTGTAGATGTTACAAGATAGCTCGCCACCAAAGAATGGTTTGCTTGGATAGAGACAGCATAGCTTGCTTTATATATTAGAAATCTTGCCAGATGCCCTGGCAATGTTCCAACAAGGATGATGACAGTCATTGCACTAATTCTCAGGAACAACACATAAAGATAATACTGTCCAAATTGAGAGTGAATGAAACTCACACTTTCAATGCCCATTATCAAAATAAATGCTGGCAAAATTTCCTAACAAGAAAAAGTAATCTACAGGAAAATAATATGAAGAAAACAGCCAGATTTGTTCTTTCCAAGTGTTTGAAGGATTTTTGTTTTCTTCTAGAGGATATATGGGTCAAGTAGACAAGAAGGAATGTGTAAAAAGGGAGATACAGGAAAATGCGAAGTGCATATAAGAAAAATTCAATGAAATATATAGATGAAAACTTTGAAATAAAATTATTTTTAAAAAGAAAAAAATTAAAATATATAGCATTTGTAACATAAACACTTCAGGGCAAATGTTTTTATATATTCCACATAAGATCTCAAGCCTGAAGCATAATTTTTGGTTCATAAGTAACCAAATAATATTACCTGATAAGTGAACAAAAGTAATTGAGAATGATCTTACTCTTCAGTGTGTGTGTGTGTGTGTGTGTGTGTGTGTATTAGGGAAGACGTGAGAGGTGGAACACAGGCAAACATATAACCAAATATTTATACAGTAGCCATCAAATAATACATATATACATACATACTGACAGACATACATGCAGACAGACATGTACCCACCCATGTATATCTGTCCTTTTTTTTAAAAAGAGAAACAAATATTCTTTGAAAAACCCCTACTAGGGTTATTTGTTCACTTGTATCATGTTTACTTGGTTTGTTTGTTTGTTTGTTTGAAACGGTGAGTTTCAAGGAAGTTAGAAGGTGATAGCACTGAGAAGCAAGAGAACTAAGGCTCTTCCTAAACCCTTATTCTTTGAAGTCCTTCAGCTATGGTCCTATTCCTGTTATTGACCTGCAGGAACATTCACATACCCACACACAAACATATACATCCTAATTAAAACAAATCTTTTTTAAAAGTACCAAAAATGAAAATCTCATAACTCTTTTATTTCAAATCAAGTTCTTATCACTAATAAAAAGAACAAAAAACTGGAACACTTTAACAAATGTAAAACTCAAAGCCATAGCCTTTCAATCCAAAAACCAAATCTTTTGGTATTAAAACAAGCCATCATTTTCATACCTAAACGGCCCTTGGGTAGCAAGGTTGGTTTCTCTAGTATGACTAACCCATGGCAGCTGCATTTAGTTTTTCTTTGGAAAGACTGATCCAGTGTTTTCATAGCCCTTCATTAAGTTGTTCAAATCAAAAAGTAAATGTTGAAAGAGGAAACCATTGTAGTTAAACTCCATGTAAACTAGCACTAGGCAAATCACAGGTGTTTTCCGAGTTTGCTTTGGATAAATACCTAAATATATTGACACCTCTTTAGCTGAAAAATTCCAACTCCCACAGGGTTAGCAAAACTTCATGTTTTATAGTGAATCTGACATAGGTTTTCAAAAATTACCCATACTCAATCTCTAGTTAATAGTAAAAGCAACTCTGGGGTGGGAGAAGAAGATAGCTAACAGACTTTCTCAAATATAAAATGTCTTCAGTAGTTGGCTCAATTTGAGAGATTTCCAATCCAACTTTAAAATTCTACTAGAAATATAAATCTTGTGAGTCCACAGGCAAGAAACTATATGCACTGTAACTTGTACTTAATATCTCACTGTTGAGACCACAAACTCAAATATTTGAAGTATGGGCAAACAAGTAACAGTCTTTACCTGACCAGTAAAGGTTTTCCCACTAGGTGCTGGACAACAAACAAAGAACATCAGGCATGTTAAATAATCACTGTACTAATGTGCTATGCCCTCAGGCATGCCTGTGACTCCTCTTCCTCTGTCTCACTTCTAGTTTAAATTATAGGGGTATCCCACTGTGACAGGCTGAAATAATTCTCAATATTTCTCCTCTCATCTCCAACATTAACTGTTTGAGGAGAAATCTGGTTGATGGAAGTGGTTTTCTTTATGAATCTATTCCCTATTTCCTGCCATACATTCATATGCATTTGTCTAATGTCTGTTTATTTCTTCAACCAATTAATGACTCCAGAATAAGGATTACATTTTTGTTGTTGTTCTTCACTTCTGCTTTCTGCCTATAATGGAGAAATCCCTGTGTAAAATTTAAGGAACACAGAAGTATTCTCTGTTGATTTGGGTGAATGAGGCAAAGGAAATGTGACTTTTTTTTTTTTTGGTTTCTAAAACACAGTTCATCTGATAGTTTCCATTAAAGAACACTTCAGAGCATACAATATAATACTTTTCCTAAGCAATATAAGCAAAGATTGCCATACTTGCCTAACACTAAAACTATAGGGAAATAGAATGCATTACTAAAGGGAATGAGATATTCTGTTCCCAACAAACACACACTTTTGCGTCTTTACCTTTCTACTACTTGAATAGTTCTAACTTTCTTGGACCACTAGTTGGCACATGGAAACATCATCCAGTAGATAGGAACAGGGAAGGGTGGCAATGACAACCTGCCAAATACAGGTGGAATTCTTTATACCAGTACTCATGATCATTTGGAACTTAGCCACTACTCTCTGCTAGTAAAAGTTCTCATTCCTCACAGCCAATGGTCAACTTCATGTTTTCTGAACAACCATTTTTTGTTGACAAAATCTTTGATGTTTGGACTATACCTTTCCCTAGAACCTTCTTCCAAATCTTTACTCAGAACGGATCTTGCCCTGATCTGAACTATTACTAAAAGCATGTGTATGTACATTATATAGACAGAAAACTTTAATAGGTTTCATTACTATATAGAATGAATTATCTATAATCTATTTGCATTAATCACATCTTTATACTGTATATTGTTGATTATGCTTTCTAATGTCCTATTTTGAGGGGAAATATCCATGTCATATTTATGCTTATGTCACATTTGAATGCTTTATACACAAGGTATATCCAGGCATTATAACAATAACTAAATATATGTGTACAAATGGAAAATAAAATAGAGCAGAAGGCAAAATCTATATATCAATTATGTGCTAATCTATAAATGCTTATGTAGCTGTTTTAGATGACCTAACATATGTCTCATCACACAGCACTTTAAAATTAGTGTTTAACCAATTCATTTTTTAACATACTTGATGTGTTTAAATTGTGAAATCCCATAAAATGTAGATTAAAATTTAAACAAAGCAATATATATATATTTATATGTTAATTGTTCATTTCAAATCTTAAATTCTGAGTTCTTCAATCTAATTCAGTTAGAAATGCCCCTCATACCACCCCCATTGGTGATGATTAAACCCAGAGTTTCATATACATTAGTCAAGTGTTTTACAATTGAGTCATAGCCTCACATCAAAATAATTTTTAATATTAATTTGAGTGTTGTGATGAGCTTTTGTTTATTAAACTAATAAAGAGTATTAAATGAATTGCCACATATATTTGAATCATATTTTGCATGCTCTATGAAAAGTCATAGCAAAATATTTTAAACTATGAATTTAATATTTCAGTAGAAGGCAAATCATGTATGGGTTCATTCACCAGATGTATAGTGTCTTACTATGTGCTTGGCCTGTCCATGAGATGTCTACATAAAAGTCATACTAAACATTTCTTTCTGGCAGATAGTATGCAAATATACTTTCAATTTTATTTCTTTATTGAAGTAGTTCAAAAGCACAGTATTCACTTCTTATTAACACATAATCACTGATACAATGTCATATAATTAAATTCATACATTATGCTTTTATTGTTTGCTTTTAACTGAGTGTTAAGCTTTGTCACAGCCTACAGAATGCTTTGCACTTGCTTTATCTGCTCCAGTTCTATGGCACATAGCATATTGCAAATAACTACTATAGCTACTTAATAATTATAAACTCCTTTGCTGGTAGAAACATGGAAAGAAACATATTTTGAACCTAGAGAATTTTTAGCATACCAAATTATTAATTATGTGTCACAAAATTCACAACAAAAGATAATATTCATTTTCATTTGTTTTAGGAATGTATTTCTATCCAGAGCTGCTATTTGAGTCTCTCAGTTCGTACAATAGTATATTTCCAAACTTACAAAAATTGCATTATTAATTCTCAACTATGCCCAAAGCTATAAAGCCGTATAACCAACCAAAAAATGTGGTAAGGAATACTTAAAACCTCCATTGTGCTTTTATGCTACATGGCTTATCTTGCTTGTTAATTTGACAGTATTTAGAGACATCTAGTAGGCAAACTCTAGCCATACCAGTTAGAGATTTCTAAGAATGGATAACTGAAGTAGGAAGACCAACTACAAATATTGGTGGCCCCATAACAGGGGCCAGAGTCCTGTACTGAATTAGAAAGAGAAGAATAGCTGAGCACAAGTGCATATCTTCCTTTTGGCTTCTTGAGTACAGGTTTGATAAGATTAGCTGCCTTGACATTCCCATTCATGATGAACTACATCTGTAAAACTGTGAGTCAAAAATTAACCTTCCTAACTTAAGCTGTGTTTATCATATGTTTTGTTACATAAACAGTAACTGGTACACCTGTATTATTGTTTTGCTACCTGTTTTACCTCTCACAGTGTATGATTTCTTCAAAGTAGGAAACATAATTTTATTTTAAAGGTACAATAAAGAGTAGAATATTATCTTTCATATAGAACAGAAAACTATTCAAATTCAATTAGTTGACTTTTCTACTAGTGGGAAAGAGTAGAGATTCCTTTAAGATTGAAGATCTGGACACTATATGAATATGTTGTTTCTTCCATGAATTTTCTACATTAGGAGAAATGTATCTCCCCCATCCTTTCTCTAATCATTATTTTTTTAAAAAGCAAACTCAGAATTTAGTTTTAAAAAAAAATTAATGAAATCTGACAGCCAGCCCTGGTGACACTCGTCTGTAATTTCAAAATTTGACAGTTATAGGAAAGGGAGGTCAGACTTTCACACATAAAAGACTGTCTCAAAAAAAACCCCACAATAACAATTGGTACAAACCCCTCAAGATCTTGAATCTAAACAATTGCTTGAGGAAAATAATTTATTTCCCATTAATAGGATTATAAGGCAGAATGATAAATAACATGTCTACACAATTCAATTTTACAAATAATCTTTTATAGACTCATTGCTTTATTTATGTTTCTGTGAGTATATGTCTATATAAATATATACATATATGTATTTTCAGGTGCATACATTTGAAGTGTGTAAAGACCAGATGATGGAGTTAACTGTGAACTGTCTATTTATTGGAGGCATTGTCTTGCCCTGATAAAGGGACTTGGATTTTGACTCAGAAGGACAAACTATTTTTTAAGCATTTTATAAAATATAATTAAAACTTTAAAGTTCTGGGCCAGGCCCATGGTAAATGAATATAGGTATCTACTCAGATAACATCAGTTGTATAGATTCAATTCTCCTTCTAACTTCATTCTTGACATTGTTTAGGGTAATTGGTTAAAATTGTTATTGGTTATGGTTAGAAAAAGCTAATCTTACTGAAGTTGCTATACAGCTGGCAGGCTACACAGGTATCTGTACCCTGCAGCTTCCTTACTCAGCCTCTTTATATATTGGTTTCTCAACCTGTCAGAAGGACATGGGGACTAGGGTGGGGATTTCAGTGGTGAAGATCAAGTTTGGGTTTACTATCTTAAGCCAGCCTGAAGCAGTAGCTAGAATTTTGAGTTCTAAGAACGTTCTGGATCTTTAATCATGCTTTCTTCTTCCAGTAAGAGAGAATTTTTATTTCAAAAAGGAAAAGGTGTCAATTATACATTCTGCATGAAAACCAGTTTGGAGACACGGTTTTGCTAAATATTTAGCCTAGGCTGGCCTCAAATTCAAGATCCACTTTCTTCAACTTCCCAAGCACTGAGAACTTGGGAGTGGGTCAACCCTCACAAAAGCTACTGGGTTATAATTTGGAATGAGACTCAGCATACCTAGGTCTACTTGATGCATCTTTTCTGAGACCGGGTCAGGCTAGCCTTCACCTCCTAGTCCCATGCATTCTCTGAAGTGCTGACATTACAGGGATACACTACCATGTCTGGTTCTACTTCTGACTTGATCTCTGGATCAATAGAATGGCTAAACAAACTTCTTGTGTTGTAGAGGACAAATATTTGCATAGCCTGCAGATGTATACCAACTTCAGTAAGACTAGCAAGATTAGGTCATGGGGGAGTGCTACAATATAGAAATATGACAAGTATTTATGTCATGTTTTTAAGCTGTGAAATATGTGTATGCATATGCAATCCCTACATGAATTACGGTGTTTGGCAACACTGTAATTAAAAGATTTTCAAAAGCTATAAGACAAAACACCAGATCATCCATTTGTGAGCTTGGTCATAAATATTTTAGATTCTCTAGAAGTACAAGAAAAGCTTAAGTGAGCACTGATGGTGCATGCCTTCAATCTGTGGATCTCTGTGAGCTCCAGGCAAGCCTGATCTACAGAGCAAGTTCTAAAACAAGCAGGGCTACACAGAAAAACCCAAGATAACCAAAATGAAAGCAATGCTAAAGAGTGGAAAACAAGGAATCAATTTATACTGTTAAGTTGTAAGTATATCAAAAAAGAACTGTTGAACAATGCAAGTTTAATTATGTAGGGTCCAACCTCTTAGCTTCTAGAGGTAATTCAATCATCATTCCAAAGCTTTTCTTATACTTGCACAAAAACCCATTTTTAAAAATGTACTTTTTATGTTAGCATATACTTGATGTACAAAATGGCTTCATTATGATATTTTAACTCATGTTTATAATGTACATCAATCATATGTAAAAATATAAACCTTTTATTTCCTCGGTGGGGGGAGAAAAAAGTTAAACAATAGAGATTAGATATTCAGGGTTAGGGTTTTAAAAAAAGAACAAAGGGGGATATGCTGTGGGAATATGTTCTGTTATGTTGTTACTATTTGTCCTTCCTACTGGTTTGATAAAAAGCTGATTGGCCAGAAGGCAGACAGGAAATATGGGCAGGGCCACTAGACTAAGAAAACTCTGAGAACAGGAAGAGCAAAGTAGAGATGCCACAGGGATGCCAACAGACACAGAGAAAAGATATTGAAATGCTGCTCTGAAAAAAGGTACCAAGCTGCATGGCTAAACAAGATAAGAATCATGGGTTAGTTTAAAGGTAGAGTTAGCAAGTTACATGCCTGGGCCTTAGGTCAATCATCATAAAAGTAATGTAAGCATCCGTGTGTTTCTGTGGAACTGTGGATCTGTGGGTCTGGACCACAGGCCAGATGAACCAGAAGCTTTTTATTACAATAAATAGCTGATAAAATTTTACTCATTTTTAAATTAATATAAAACTAAAAAATTCTTAGATATATTAATATATTCAACCTATGTTCCTATAAACATAACAATAGTTCATCCTTGTGTCTGAATATATGCATATTCTAGTATATATAAAGTATACACATAAAATAGCCAAGATAGAACATTTTTTCATGCTTTTTCTATTATTTTCACTTAATATGAATGAATCCCAAAGACAGGTTTTTAATCTCTTAAAATGTAGCTTCTGGTGGCAAGAGTAATGAGAAATTGTCAGGTTGAGGGAATATTAACTCTTTCAGATAAATTAAGTTCTGTTTCATGTTCTGAAAAAGATGATTTCCCAGATGAGTCTCCTGTGGCTTGAAAGGGTTTATGCACCCTTTAACCAGCAATACATTCTTTTCTCACCATTACCATCACACATCAAACGTCTATCAAATTCCCTGGACAATATTTGAAAAATGGAGTTCATGCTCACTGTAATTTCAGACTGAATTCCAAATGAGCAAGGCTCATCAAACAGAGAAGTCTTGTGCACATGGACTCCCAGAAGTGTAGACTCCATTCAAAGAGTTCTTTAGAAGGCAATTTCTACAGAAGTGTTGACTAAGACATAATTTTTAATACAGGCACTTTAAAATCAAAACAGCACAATGGTGGCATTAGATAGGTTCTAGGGTCCCTTCTTTGCAAAACTGAGGCCACCCCAGAATAACAACTTAATGTTCTCTATTTTCTTGCCAGAATGTTGTTTCATATCATATACTGAGCAATAACTTATTTCAAAACACAAAACATATACAAAGCACCTAACTTTCTAGAAAACATCATGCTAGACTTGTTGCCAAATACTTAAAAATGAAAATAAATGCATATCTTAAAGGTGTTTATGAGCCAATGTGCAAAGCAGGCATGCACATAAACAGTACAGGCAAATAAGCAAGTAAGATCATGAAAGTATTAAAATATTATGAGAACACAAGGGACACAGAAATTAATTTTGATTGCTATGATTAGGAAAGACTTTCTGGAGGAGATGTGTAAGTGAGCAGCTAATTTTTAAATGAGTTTACAATCCTTTCAAAAAGAACATTTTTTCCCACTTGAGAGACACTAGAAATGGCAATAAACAGTTTCACAAGGAACACACGTGGAATTCATCTTATATTTATGAACCTCTCTGAACTCAAAGGTAGTGTAACACATGTGTCTCAGTGTCTGAAAGACCAAAATTTCGATGAAAATACCATATTTTACCACTTCTATGATTCAACCAAATGTTTGATCCATTCTAGTCTTCTCATATTTAAATGAATATAATTTAATCAAAATGTTCCTAATAACACTACTTCACTTATAAGATTTGCATTGGAAATTGCTTAAAGCTAACATAATTGTATAACACACACACACACACACACAGAGAGAGAGAGAGAGAGAGAGAGAGAGAGAGAGAGAGAATGAATATTCCTAATCTAAAAATCTGAATGAAATAAGTGCTGAAGAATCAGAATTATTTTGAACATTGGTATTATGCAATTCGTACCTTATTTTATGGGAAAGGTCACAGTCAAAATGCAGGAATATTTAAAAATATTATGTGATTTTACCTCAGGCATATTATCAATTTAAAACCAATTGAACTTCTCACTTAGACTTTGTCCCATATCACAAAGTATGTTATGCATATACAAATATTTCCAAATCTTCAAACTACTGTGAAGCTTTAAATACTGTAGTTTCAAGCATTGCATTTCTTTTATGTGTATGTGTTATTCGTTTTTATTCATAAAGATAGTGTTAGGTCTCAAAGAAACCTGGAACAATTGACTAACTCAGTTTAACATTTCAAAGGCTAGAGTTCAGGCTTCTTAGCACTTTTTACCCCACCAGCTACCCAAAACCTCCCCAGCCCCTGAGCTTCATTTCCCCTACCTATTTAACTTTCATTTATCTTTCTTATATAACTTCCTATGTGCTTTCTTAGCCTCTTAGTTCCTCTCTCTTCCTCTGTTACCCCTCACCCCTTTTTCTCTCCTCATGACCTGGTCTATTTTACTGCCTCAGGTTTACTGGACTCTTCAAGATGCCTCTGGCTATTCTCTCCCTCATTTCTACAATAAAATCCCTTCCTCAACAATACCTAGAAGCAATCATGTCCTCATTGTCATTCTGAGAGGATCTCATCCAGCTCAGGTTGGCTTGAAACTTACTATGTAGCTGAGGGTAACTTTTCAGCTTTTGATCCTCCTGTTTACACTCCAGGAATGTTAGTTTATACTGTGCAATAAACTGCCCTACAACCTTGTGTGTACTATCAACTTGTATACATCTCTTCCTGGTACATATCTTGGTATAATGGCTGTACATGGCCTTCAGTAAAGAGTGAAAGAACTCTTTCTCAAAGCATCTCTGAGTCTGGGCATTTTTTTTTTTCTTTTTTCTTTTTGTAATTGACTTTACGTTTAGGCAGTCTGTGTCCTAGAATATATTTGCATTTTAGCAAGAAGTATTCTATATCCTTGTACGACTTTCATTGTTGGCCACTCTTCATGTGGCCAAATTCCTCATTCCCACCTTTTGTACTCCAGCCTGGCTTCTAGCATAGGCAGAATCTCTATGACCTTCAGTCAGTTTCTTACTAATAGTCTGTCCTTAATTTCCACTGCATTTCATGGTTACAAATCTCTACTTGCAGGGCTGGAGAGATGGCTCAGCAATTGAAAGCACTGACTGTTCTTCAAGAGGACCTGAGTTCGATTCCCAGCATCCACATGGCAGCTAAAAACTGCAATTCCAAGATCTGACACCCTTACACAGTTATACATGCAGACAAAACATAATTTTTTTTTAAAAAAATCAAATCTCCACTTGCCCTTGCATACAATAGACATAGCCCTGTTGCACACTTTTTGTCTTTTTTATACTATTGTAATATTTCATGAATAAATCTTGCCTCTAAATAATTTTTATTTTACTCTGGTTTTCTTTGGCAATTGCTGCTATCATCATTATTATTTAATCATCATTTTTATTTTTTTGTTCATACATTATCTCTTATAAATGTTCTAATTTAAAACCCCCAGACAACTAGGAACAGTCTATGTTCCTAGTCTCATGTTGCGTAGAACCCAGAGTCTCACACTGGTTGGACAAAGTAATCTATCATGGAACTACACTATTGAATGAAAAAAAGAAGACATAAAAGACAGAAGAAAGGTAACAATAGTGCTCCTAGGTATAGTAGAGGACAAAGTTTATTATAGATATGTGGGAGAGCATAGCCAGAGGCAGGAATATCTGAGAGACTCCAGAGTGAACAAGACCCTGAGACAGGCCATGTGGGTAGAGGGGTAGGGGAAGAAAGAGGGGAGAAATGGGACCAGGTGCAACAGCCAGGTGGCCCTAAAGTACAAAATGAGCAAGCAACCAAAATGGTTGGATTATATAGGAGAGAACTAGCTAGCTCCCTGAGCTAGAGAGTACAGGGTAGGGATGATGCTGTTGGAGGAACCTTGTGGTCAAGTTTGCTTTTATATGTTAAATAGGCACCTCAACAATTTGTTTTAAGTTTCAAAGTTAATAACCTTCATCCCAAGTGTCTTTATTTTAAAAGAAGCAATGATGAACTATTTGAATTTTGAGTACAATTTTCTTTTCAATGTAAACATTATGTCCATGTCTCCCTTTCTTCTTAAACAGAAAAAAAATCCATACCCTATCCAAGCTGTTAAGCAAAACAAAAATATTATTGTGAATTTCCTATTTTTTTAAGTTTGAAGTCCAGTAGGGCATAACGGGGAAGGACAGAGTCAGATGTAGTAACACTTTCTCCAGTTTAGCCTGAAATTCTCAGTTCTTCTTTGACAGATAGCAAATGTCCAGCGCTACAACATTCATTAAAAAAGCCCTGTTCTTTGCTTTTGTTTTGTCAATTCCATATGACATTTGCTTTACAAAGAATGGACTGTCATCCCATTAAAGCTTGTGATGAAAGGCTATGTGATACTTCTATCTGAATAGTAACTGAATTTTTTTTATCTATTTTAAAATATTCTCCTAATAGAGAAGATTGTAATAAAAATTAACATAATGGCAGTGCTATGGTGACCCCAAATCTGTTCTGAATTGTCTGGAAAGGACAATGTGCTTCCTAAGTAACTTGATTTGTAATACTTCAAATGACTCTGCCTCACACTATAAGGAAATCCCAGGTGTTGATAGTTAGTTGACAGGGTGTTAATGTCATTAACATTCTGTCAGTTTTTCTTGTCAATGTGTTAATGGTGCTCCTGCTGCTCAGTCACTCTCTGTCCTCCAGTTGGGAAAATGATTTAGCTAGCAGTCAATCAAAAAGCTAAGCTGAATTTGGGCCAGGGACAGCCTTACCATTGACAAGATCTCTGTGAGTAAATGTGGTAAGAAATTTGTCAATAGAATATAAGCAGTAAGGTCAACACTGTGATTAATGTGCTCTGTTAGACAGTTTTAGGTGTTAAGGATGCACCACAGCACATACTTAAAAGTAGAAGAAAGCAGGGCATGGTGGTACACAGCTTTAATCCTAAACACTACAGAGCTGAGGCAGGCCTATCTCTGTGAGTTGGAGGTCAGCCTGTTCTATGTAGAGAAGTTCAGGCAGAAAAGGGCTACATAGTGAAACACTGTTTCAAAAAAAAAAATGCAGTTTGACTAAAAGTACAAACAGCTCTTTTTATGAATGAGTTTCTTTCTGAAAGCCTGAAAAAACCTGGCACAGTAACTAAAATAATACTTTCATGGGAGCCTGGAAAGGAAAGATGGGGGGAAAGGGGGTAAAATTAGACAGTATGCAAATAGACATTTCCTTTGGAGACTGTATTTCTGGAAGGCACTTTTGACACATAAGCCAGTTAAACAAGTTTCTCATGTTCTTCTCTTGTTAACATAGCTTTGGTTACATGTGATTATCAACCACCAATCATATCATAGGTAAGCAAAAATTATTAGTTTTTTTTCTCTAAACACAAAAACCAAAACCAAATGAATAACCTAACTCTTTCACAGTTACAGAGATGGCCATGGTTGCAATGTTGCACATAGTATCAATGACACTAGTCTTTGAAGAGAAGGCCTAAGATTGCAAGGAGTTCATTCTCAGAGCACTATCACATACCTCTCAAGCATAGGTTATTTCTCAAAGGACACTTAGCAGGATATGATTCTGAACCTTAGCTCACTAACATCCTTAATAGGCTTCAAATACAGACAGAACTCCTGGTAACTTTAAAAGATGAAGAGAGATGACCTTTGAAATTAATTAAGAATGTGAGACTACAGAAAGTAACGCTATGAGTTATAAAAGTAAACCCAACATAAGTGTAAGTGACTACAGAGAGAGAGAGAGAGAGAGAGAGAGAGAGAGAGAGAGAGAGAGAGAGAGGAGAGGAGAGGAGAGAGAGGGAGAGAGGGAGGGAAAAGGAGGGAGTTAATTTTATTATTAGAGACAGAAGTTATTACTCACTTAATAAAGAGGAGCTTTAAAAATATCAAATATATAAAAAATTAGATCATTTGACAAACAGCAAACTGTCAGTCAATGAGAACAAATTATCAACACTAATTATTTATGGGTTTCTATCCCTAAACAATAAGCTATCTTCAACCGATACCTGCTTGTAGGGAAAAATTGGGCTTCTCCAATGGCACTTCAGTGGGCACATTAATCCCACTTCAAGATAGGTCTCATATCCAGAATTAGGTGGCTAACACAAAATAAACTTAAAGGTATTTTTATAAAACTTTTGTCTCTTGTTGCTTTGTTGTGATGTTTTTTGTTTTACTGGCTTTTTGCTTTGGTTTCCAACTTTGTGTTTTTGTGGTGTGTTTTTTGTGTGTACATGTTTGTGTTTACTATAAGCATTTTAAGATAACAGGAGAAAGAAAGTTTATGGAGTTGGATGGGTAGGAAGGTACAGAGTATCTGCAAAGAGTTGAGGAAAGCAAAAAGCCTGATCAGAATATATTGGACAAAGGAATTGTTTTCCAATAATAATAATAATAATAATAATAATAATAATAATAATAATAATAAAAACAAAAAGATAAAAAACTTACAACAAAGACCCAAAACCAACCAAGCAAACAAGCAAAAACCAAACCCAAACTTAACAAAAACCCACTATTCAATAATTTTTGAAAATAAAAATGAAAGAAAAAAAGAAAAAAACAAATAAGATCCTATTATCTTATTTATTTCAAATCACAGCCCAAGGATTAGATGTGCAGGTTCACAGTATAGGACTTGCTTAACAAGCATACCTATTAGAGCTAGATCCCCAGTATCCCAAGAAAACAAACAACTAAACTTCCAAGAGTCGGGTTGTGATAATCAAGGGAAACTCAGAAGGCAGAACCTTCTGAAGTAGGTCACATAAACTACAAATGTCTAACTTTTCACCTTAGGAACAGATCAGAGAGAGCTCCAAAGATCATTCTCCATGTCTTCCCAAGTCCTCTGACATGTGACATGTATCCTGCCCTCTGCTCAGAGGTAAAGAATGTCATGTAGAAAAGCCAAGAAGTATCTGAACAAACATCGTGCTAAATCATCTGTCACCCCTCCAATTCATTACAGTTAGATCCTTTCGTCTTCAATTAAGACTTCTACGTAACTGTCCATTAAAAAAAAAGTCTTCATTCTTCACCTTTTTTTCTGAGGGTTCCCTCTTATAGCAGGTAGCATTTATTAACTTTATAGCTCCTCTTTTAATCTTTTTATATGCAATGGGTGAGGAGCAATGTTTTCTACATTATTTTATTCTGTATCAGAAATAAGAAACAATTTTGATAGAAAAGGAGAAACAAAAGTGACATACTTTGTTATAATGCTGTTTGCTTCCAGAAGCTAGAAGTAGGGCAACTATATTCACAGGAGAACATTTTCTTTTAATTTGTGAGAAGATGTCTTACAATGTAACTCAGGCTGGACTTGAATTTTTGGTAATCATTTTGCTACAGCCCTAAACCCACTGTGATCTCAAGCTTACATCATCACACTGGTACTTTAGAGGCTAACAAATCTTCTAGCTTTAAACAAAACAAAACAATTAGAATGTATAGATCACAACTTCTAAAATAAACCATACTTTTAAAATGCAAGATATGAAACACCGATTCAATGTTACTTAAATACTTGATAAGATTTATATGGAGAAATTTTTTAAAAAATAATTATGATAATATTATAAGTCAAAGAAGGGACTTGGATTTCCTAATTTCCAATGACTTCACAAATGTTTGCTGATTATCTACATTGTGCTAAATGGTAGATATTTGATAGGTACATAGAGCGAAACCAATCTGATATAATGTCTGTTAAAGTATCAGTATATATAGAGTATATAAATGCCAGGCTGCTGGCAGATTAAGCTTGAGTTTTTCATTGTGTGTACTGCGGTAGTTTAATGGCCTGGCAATGCCTAGATATAATAATGGGGGAAAAGAGTACATAGACTAACCTGGTGATCTATTGAAGATTCAACCAACATGTTCAGTAGCCATTATGCCACTGCTGTTATCCTTACTGCTTTTGTTATTTATAGAAGCAATAGACATGGGAGGTCTGTCCCTGTCCAGTTTTTAAGCTCCACCTTCTCACATGATGCAGGATGTGTTTCTGTATGCTGTGAATTATCATTGGATAATAAAGAAACTGTTTTGGACTATGGAAAAAACATCTATAGGCAGGCAGAAAATCAAAACACAGATAAAGGGGAAGGAGGGCAGAGTCAACTAGAGACATTGTAAGCTGCTGCCCAAGAAATCAAGATGTAATAGAATATAGGTAAAGCAACTAGCCATGCTGTAAGACATAGATGAATAAAAATGGGTATAGTTAAGTTGAAAGAGCTAGCAAGTAATGAGCCTGAACCGCAAGCCAAAGAGTTTGTAATAAATATAAGCCTTTCTGTGATTACGTGAAACTAAGAAGCTGCATGGCTGCAGGTTCAGACCTCAGGCCAGGCAGGCCAGAAACTGCAGACTACACTCACTGATAGATTATAGTTAGTTTGGGAAATAACTGTCATATTTCCACTATAGTTATTTGAAAGAAGACTATTGGTAGATGACAAAACCATCTAGAGTCTTGTATGACACATGCAAACATGGCATTCATTGTAAAACAGAATCCAGATGCCAGAGAGATAGCTCAATGATTAAGAGAATTGGATGTTCTTCTATAGTACCTGAATTTGGTTGTCAGCCTTGTTTTTTCATCTCTTTGTTCACTAGTCAATAAGGCACCAAAAAAACCACAAAACCCAAATACACCATACATATGATTGTTTTGCATTTCTCTTGTTTCTTTCTACAAGAGTAAAATTCTAAGTACTCTTGGAGATTTCCAGAACAAGACTAATCTGAACAATAATTTCACTAGTATAATTTATTAAATTACAGTTTTAGCACACTAATATTCTATTTTATAACAAACTACTCTCTTTTTCTTAATATCAACTGCAAAGTAACAGTCTTATATGTTTTAGTACATTTCCAATCCTCCTGTGGATAAACAGTCATACTTCACTACCACTTAAAGGAAGAATAGCTGTTCATCTTGTAACATACAGATACAGAAGGCTTTACATTTTCATTTCAAAATGATTAATTGTCTGCATAAAAAGAGACACAAAATAGGGAGACCAGGCCAAGTTCAGGGGGGTTTAAAATTAGTTTTTTTTCCCCCAAAATGACCAAAAGACTCCATGTTGCAAGCTGTTATGTGCCCATAAGCCAACTGTAAAAAAAAATATTGCAGAGACTAAGGGATCACAAATTAACTTTAAAAAATTATGAGACAAGAGTCAAAATAAAAAGGTGAAAAAAATAAATCTAATCACCATTGAAGTGAAAGGTTGACATTAAGTATGCCAATGTGGCCAGTTATATAACCTAAGGCTAAACAAGAACTTGCATGTAAGGGCTCACACATTTGTTCATCCATTATTCCTGTTTACAAACAAAGCATCACTTAAGGACCACACAATATTATTTTATGAAGCAAAAAACTAAGAGTGGAGAATATTTCTATATAAATGCTAAGTATTAATCCTTATTTTCAGCACCATAACATCTAAGTTGAATAGGAAAGAAATACAGGAGAGGAGAAAAAAGCAATAGGTTTAACCTTGAAAGAAGGTGACTTCCATAAAGTTGTTGAAGTAATTTACTTATTATCTGATAAGGAAATTGCAGTATTTATTCACTATAGAGATATAAACTAGTGAATCAATCTGAAGTTCAAGTTACTTATTTAAACCCAGAGGAGGAGGATATGGCTTTTACTTTTGAAAATCCAGAATAAAATAAAAAATTCAGATCTGAATGTAGTTTATCTTCAGACAACAGTTTGAACATTAAACAACTGAAACTAAATGTAGTTCCTCACATATTCCTTTCAAATACATATATACATTCATATATATGTGTGTATGATCAATTTATTAGTATATTGTATGTAATAACTGAGTTTCCTAAATGTTTATGTAGCAAACAAGACTTACTTTTTCTTATATACATTTAAATATTGATTTCAATATTTCAGCTATTGATAAATTCGTTTCAATTTTCCTCTATGTATCTATCCATTTTTTCAACCTACTGATAATACTCACTCTCTCACTGCTTCTCAAAATACATGTATACCCTCAGAAAATGCATGTGAATATACCCAAAGAAGAAAGAAAGTTATTACCTCTCCTTCCAAAATCATTTTTGCAAGCTGATTCTATTCTTGAGCATTTGGTTCCAAAAGAGGAGTATTTGCTGTCTTCTTTCAGGTATAATCAGACTTCCTAAGACTTACCTTGCTTACACCTCTGGATTTCAAATAAATTTGTGTTTGAGAAATGGCAATTTTTCTGATTTAATTGTTCCCTTGTTTACTCTACTAGGTTAAAAACATTGTGAAATGAAATTTATGCTGCTAATATAATAAGTGGTTTACATACAAATTCATCTACTATTATTTGAGTAGTTAGTCTATAACTAACCACATGGTAAATAGATAAACTGACAGTTACAGAAACATATAAATGCTTAAATAAATAAAGGATATCGTCATCTTTTCCAAAAACTTATCATGATGGCTTTCTGCTTTAGGGAAATTCTTGATGTCACGCTCCAAATGAAGAATATTTTGCTCCATCGCTGCAAGGTTGCTCTTGAGAATTTGAGCTGAAACTAAAGAACAATGTGCAGTGTTTAGAATCTTTTACTAGATATTCCTCAAAACAACTAAACCCAGGATCTGCTAAAGGATTTTGTTAAATGTAGAGAATTGTTCCATGAAGGCATTTCACATTTTTCTGAATTAAAGCTCATAAAAATTCTACACTCTATGAAGTCAATGAAAGTGTGTAATGTAATATATCAAATCATCATATTTAAAATGGAAATGTCACCATTTTACTCAGCCATTAGTTCAGATGAACCCATTCCTATTTGAATTTATTGATGGAACACCTAATATTTTATTCTTTAAAATCTAAATTGAAGATTAAAGAGAAACTAAGGTTCAAAGAGATCTTATCTTATTAATGCATGTCCTTGGTTATATAAATGATTTAAGGTAAAATTATAAAAAAAGAATAAAATGTTTGCTTTTTGGGGAATACCCTGAGTTTTCTAAACCAACACCTGTGGTAAAAATATTCCATCTTTAAGATTTTATACTCAATAAAGACATAAAATAACTGTTGATACAGAAGGTGAGTTTAAAGCAAGCCCTAGTAAATACATATGCATATACACATAATACACATCCACAAAGCTTCAGCATGCCCTCAAACACTATCATTAGTTGCTTTAATTACCCCTAATATTCTCTGTTCTCTTCCTTTCACTCATTGACAACTAATAATTTTAAGTGTTGTATCCAAACTGCTACTAAATACATGTACACTTTCTCTGGATCTTTCATGCTGCTGTCATTTCAGGGGTACATTTAAAAAAAGAAGAAAAGAAAAAAATCTTATAACTATTTCTACTACATGACTTTGAATTATGTACAAAGACACTTCTATCATTATCAACAGAATCTGAGGAGACAAAGGAAGGCATACAACTTGATACATAGCTTGTGGCACTAGTTTTTAAATCCATACTGCTGAAACACTATACACTGTTTTTATTAAAGACTATGAAACACAAATAGAAAAACATAGTTTTTATTCAAGTAACTTTTGTCTGTTTCAGAGACATCAGCATCACAATGAAAAATTTAAGAGACTGACTAAATCAACCCTCTGGCAAATTTCAGTCAGATTATTCAGATCCAAATTCATCACCCTGACAAGTTTACCTTTATAATTCAACACAGAGAAATCAACTTAATATACATGGAAGTTCAAGAGACTGAAAATCAAATACTAACACAGAAGATTATATTTTTCTATTAATCTGTCAGAATAAATGATTCTGTCCAATATAGTTCCATTTGTTTAGATCTGACAAGTTGGAAAGTATTCTTTATTGGAGAAGTTGAAAAACTGTTTTGGCTTGCGAAAACTGTGCTAATGGTAGAAGGATCACTGCAAACAAAGGATGAGTTTACCATGATGCAAATCATCCTGGTTTTAAAACTGAATTTTTATTATTTATGTTCTTTATAGTCTTCCCCACAATTCAAAAGGTTTCCCTTTTCCCATCATAAATTATTTACTATAAAAAACAGAATATGTGAAATTGACTAGATGTTGAGTCACTTGAGTTCCAAGAACATGGCAGCTCTCTCTCTCTCTCTCTCTCTCTCTCTCTCTCTCTCTCTGTGTGTGTGTGTGTTTGTGCGTGTGTGTGAGCGCACATGGGTGCGTGCACACACGCAAGTTAAGACATATTAATCTAAGCTATGGTAGTGATAGGTACTGTCCTTGGAAGCAGAGTAAAAGAGCATCATGATCCTGAAAACTAAGAGAGTAAGGAAAAATAGACCTCTACTGCCAATCTACTACACGGAGCACATATTTTCTTTCTTCTTGCTCTCACATATATTTAAAATTTTCCACTCTTCAGAAAACCAAATAAAAGCCAATGTTGAGGTTTGGGCTATTGATTTTAAGAAAGCTCCGATGTCATACAAAATCAGAATAAATTTGCAATATTTTGTTAAACTATGTTTTCTTATTGAATTTTGAGTAAACAAATATTTCCCGAAGTGACCTTTCTAATTTTACATGTTAGATTCTCAGTTCTACAAAACTTTGTCCAGATCTGTCTTCTAAATTCTCTAAGATTTTTTGTCTTCTTCTATAATGGTCTTTAATTTGTCTTATAATTTTATTCAATATTGAGCTGCATCTGGGGCTCAGCTAATATTGTTGGCATACTGTGTGAACTCAGAAAGGCCTCATAATCAACCACTCTCTGATCTCCTACCCTGACATCTCCAGAATGAGAGTCATTAAATCTAACTTTCCTCTTTCAAATGCAGCTAGTTCATAGAAAGTAAATGCAGATAGACCCAAACCTATCACCCTGCACAAAACTCAAATCCAAGTCGATCAAAGACCTCAACATAAACCTAGTTACATTGAACTTGATAGAAAAGAAAGAGAGAAATACCCTCCAACAAATTGTCACAGGTGACCACTTCCTAAATATAACACCTGTAGCATGGACACTAAGAACAACAATCCATAAATGGGACTTCTTGAAACTGTGAAGCTTCTGTAAGGCCAAGGACACAGTCAATAAGACAAACAACACCATACACAATGGGAAAAGAGTTTCACCAACCCTCCATGTAACAGAGTACTGATCTCTAAAATATATAGAGAACTCAAGAAACTAGAGTCGCCAAACCTGAATAACCCAATTAAAAACTGGGGGTTCGGTGATAAAAAGTGAATTCTCAACAGAAAAATTACAAATGGCTGAAATGCACTTTAAAAAATTGCTCAACATCATTATTCATTACAGAAATGCAAATAAAAACAATCTGGAAATACTACTTTATACCTGTCAGAATGACTAAGATTAAAAATACAAATGACAAGGGGAACATTCCTCCATTGTTGGTGGGAGTGTAAACTTGTTCAGCCACTCTGGAATGCAGTATGGTGGTTCCTCAGAAAACTGGGAATCAATCTCCCCAAGGATCCAGCAATACCACTATTAGGCATATACTCAAAAAATTCACATTCATATCTCAAAGGCATTAGTTCAACTATGTTCATAGCAGCATTATTTGCAATAGCAAGAACATGGAAGCAACCTAGATGTCCCTCAACTGAAGAATGGAATAACAAACTGTGGTACATCTACATAATGGAGCACTACTCAGCAGTAAAAAAGAATGACATCCTAAAATTTGCAGGCAAATGGATGGATTTGGAGAATATCTTCCTCATCAAAGTATCACAAGCCCGGAAAGATAGGCATGGAATGTATTCACTCATAAGTGGATTTTAGACAAAAAATAAAATATACCCAAGCTGAAAACTACAACTCTTGAACAGCTTGGGATCAGGAAGAACTTAAGTGAGACATCCAGGGATTCCACTAGAGAGAGAAAATAGAGAAGATCTTATTAGTAAATTAGGATCATAACAGGTAGCAACCAAGGAGAGGTGGGAACAAATCATGAGAGAAGAAGTTTGACTGAGAGGAACAACAAAGAGTGAGAATAAAAAGATGGATATGTTGATAGAGGAAGCCAGTACAGGGTTAGAAAGAGACCAAGTGCTACAAAAACCCCCAAGAACCCACAGGATGCCCCAGGCTAAGTTCTCAACCAATAATGAAGGGGGTGCATAAGCAAGACTTACCCTATAATCAAATGAATGACCACCCTAAGTGTCATCACAGAATCTATACCCAACAATGAATAGAAGTAGAGGCAGGGATCCATGGCTGAGCACTGGGCCAACCTACCCTTCCACCTGGAGAGTGGGGGAGAAGAGTTTGTATGAGCAAGGGGATAGGGAATGTGAGTTGGAGTCCCACAGAAATGGCTCACTGGAGCTCTGGAGAGTACACTGAATCAAGAACAGCCACTGGGGAACCATAGGAAAAAGAGCTATGCCCTCCAAGGTTTGGCAATTGTTTATTAGCATAGACAGTATGAGGAGCCTCAAGTGGTGGGATCAGACTGTGTTCCAATAAATGGGCTCGCACCCTGGAGCCCATTCCCTGCAGATGAGTGTCTGACCCAGTCTTGATACTGGGATGAGGAAATCATTGGACCTGCCTGGAGTGGATGTGCTATGCTGAGCTGACCCACATTGGGACTTCCTGCCCTTTTTGGGGTGTGGATCTGAGGATGGGGTGGGGGGAGGTTGAAAGCAGACTGGGAGGTATAGCAAAGAGGGAAGGTTTGGTGAGCAGGAGGATACATAAAAAAGGTCTTTTCTAAAAAATAAATTAAAAAAAAGTAAAATTCTTGTTTCCCAAATAAGTCATAGTATTTTGAAAGCTCTTTCTCTTTTCTCTTGAAGATTTTCATTTGAGAAGAGTGATGCTTCATATGTAGAAGAAAAGACTGCTATATAAGTGGCCTATCAGATTCTTGGAAGGTCTTCATGTTGCTCCTCCATTTTATTAGCATTAAATCATCTAAATGACACAGGTCTTTATTTCTGAAGGTTTTCATATCATACAAATGTATTAATTACATTAGCTATGCTTTCTTCTTGTTAATCTGTCTTGTATATACAGGTGTTGATTATTATTACCCTTATGAAAGAGCTAAAGTTTCACCTCATTGTGTCCCTAAGTAGGATGTCAATGACCATGGTAAGACAGATTCCTAAGTCTTTACTTTTCCCTTAGGACTTATTCTTGTACTCTATATATAAATGATTTACATATATACTCAATAAATGGTTATTGATATACTCTTTCTCTTTTTTAGGGAATTTCATGACCTGCTTTCTTTTCTCTCTGAAACCTATGTACGTTTTACATACATTATACCTCGTTTAGAAGTTTTGTGCATCTAAATCTGTTTTATTGAGAATACTTAATCATCTTCAAACCAGAAGAGCTTTTTCAAATGCTAGTATAACTGTGACTGCTGACTCTGCCCGTTTTGGATGCTTTTCAATATGGTGGAGGTGGCAACAGTTAGCCACTGGACAAGAAACTGTTCTGGTATTGACTGCTTTATAGTATGCTGTATAAACTGGGCATGCATGTTCCATAGGAAAGTGACCTCTGAACTTTGGCAGAAGAAGTTGAGATGGTCCTTCAGGTCCCTGTTTTGCAAAAAAATTGCCAGGCATCCTTCAGGATACAAGTATAAGCGACTGATGGACTGTGCCAGATTTTCTGTATCACTGAAAGGTACACCAGAGACTCTGGGCCTATAGGCTGAAGATGATACCCCAACGTTACAAAAGAACTTTGGGTGACTGTTCAGGCAGACAGGTGTCATTTCTGTCATTTTCTAGACTTTGAAATTTGCTTGCACTTCCTGATTATTTGGGTAATATTATATCCTTCTGTGTTCTTTGATGTGGTTAAAGGTTTAATAATTATAGGTATAGTCCTTCTTAGTTATTTTAAAAGGTGCATTAGATATGAAAATTTAGACTCATAAGGATAAGGTAGATAATGGAATATTTTCTTTAAGTTTGTTAATTACAAATAGACTAGATATTGTAAATGTAATTTTTGCTTGATAGCTGTTCTGGTGTATGTAATTTTGCTATATGGAAATTGAAACCTTCCTTTTTTCTTAGACAGAAAAGAGGAAGTGTGGTGTGGTGGAAATGTTCTCTGTATGCTGTAAATAAAGTAACTGTTTTGGTCTATGTAGAGCGTTGTAGAAGTGGGTGGAGGATCAGAGGAGAGACACGTAGAAGGAGGGCAGAGTAGGTCAGTCTCCATCCGAACCCCAAGGAAGAACCATGTAAGGAATCCAGGTGAGCCATGGGCCAGGGCACATGGCAGGTAGATTACTAGAAATGGGTTGAATTAAGATGAAAGAGCTTCCTAGCAATGTGCCTAAGACATAGGCCAAACCGTATGAAATTAAAAAAAAAATGATTATTTAATTAAAATGTATATTTTTAAAAAATACTGCTTCAGATTTATGCCCATTTTTATAACTAAGATTGTAGAAGAGGTTATACATGATAAGTGGTTATATATGACAATTATTGGGAGTTAGTGTATAAAGTACTATGCAAATTTGTGCTTTGTGTATTTATAGACAGCTTTCAAATTTGCAAAAAAGTGCAAATTTGAAAGCTGTCTGTAAATACACATAAGAGAAAGGTCTATAGGACATATTTAGACAGTGAGAAGTTATAGAAAAGGGAGAAAAAAGAAAAGTAAGAGAAGCCTTTATTAGCTTCTCTATGCTACATTTGTAATAAATTATTAATAGTATAAATGAACAAAAGCATAAAATGTTTAAGACATAATAGCCTGGTAATTCTACCTTACATGAAAATGCAAGCATTTTTGTAGCTTTATAAAACATTTTTTACATTGAGAAAAATCATATTGACTTTGACATAGAAATGATGTTAGATGGAAATTTAAAAAAAAAAAAAGGATAGGTGAGCATATTCTGGCACCTGAACCACCTGTCCAGAGAGTCCCTCTCCCGGACTGTGCTCAATCCCAAGGATCTGATCTCAGACTCTCCCTAGCAGACATGAGCTAGACTTTAGCTGTGAGGGGTTCCTCTAGTGACTCCTAAGAGAAAGGACCTCCAGGGCAAACTGTGTTATCAGAGAAGGACTGAGGCTTTGAAATTCACACCCCTTTCCAGAGCAGAGTCAGAGATAGAGCAGACCACTTGCTCAGAGAAGACAGGAGAGACACAAGCCCTCTTGTTACAACTGAGTAGGAGCTGACTAATCATGAACCGCTGAAGCCATAGGCAGACACCAGTGCAAAAATACATATAACAATATAAAGAACAACAAGACAACACCAGAAGAAACTGGTGGTTTTACAGCTACAAGACCTGAACAGAGCAATGAAGAGGAAACAGAAGGAAACAAGACCAAAAACACTTTTCTGAAGATTATTGAAGCTTACAAAGAAGATATAAAAAAATTTCCTTAAAGAAATAGAGGAAAGTACAAACAAAAATTGGAAGAGATGAATAAATCCTTGAAAGAAAACCAAAATGAAAATGAAATAAACATTCCAGGAACTAAAAACTGAAATAGGAGCACTAAGAAGGCATAAAATGAGGCAAAGATGGAAATAGAAAATCTGAAGAAAAGAGCTGTAACTACAGATATAAGCATAACCAACAAAATCCAAGAGATGGAAGAGAGAATCTCTGAAGTGGAAGACTCAGTAGCTCAAATAGATACAGCAGTCAAAGAAAATGCTAAAACCAAAAAAGCCATAACACAAAATGTTCAGGAAATCTGGGACACCATGAAAAGACCTAACTTGAGAATAATAGGAATAGAAGGAGAAGAATACCAGCTCAAAGGCACAGATAATGTTTTCAATAAAATCATAGAAGAAAACTTCCCTAACCTGAAGAAGGAAATGCCTATAAAGATACAAGAAGCTTACAGAACACCAAATAGATATGACCCCCTCAAAAGTCTGCTTGCCACATATTAATCAAGCCACAGAACAAAGAAAAAAATTTAAGAGCTGCAAAACACAAGGGCCAACTTACATATGAAGGCAGACCCATCAGAATAACTTCTGTCTATTCAATGGAAATGATGAAAGCAAGATGGTTTTGGTCAGAAGTTATACAGACACTAAAAGAGGATGGCTGCCAACTTAGAATACTATACCCAGTAGCAACACTATCAGTCACCATAGATGGAGTAAACAAGATATTCCATGACAAAATTAGACAATACCTACCTACCAATCTGGCCCTCCAGAAAGCATTAGAGGGAAAACTCCAACCTAAGGATCCCAGATACACCCATGAAACCACAATCAATAATCCCACACAAGAAAAGTCCAAAGAAAGGAAACACATACAAGCTACCACTAAAAATAACAGGAATCATCAATCAGTGGTCACTAATATCCCTTAATATTAATGGACTCAACTCTACTATAAAAAGACAGACACTAACAAGATGAGTACCAAAACAGAAGCCATTCTTCTGCTGTATACAAAAACACACCTCAACCTCTAAGACAGACACAAGCTCAGAGTAAAATCTAATTTTTTTCCATGCATCCTCTTGCTCAAACTCCCTTCCCCCTCCCATGCCTCCCAGTCATTCTCTCTTCTCCCCAACTCTTTATCTCCTCACCAGCAAGGGCAGAAGGTCCCCAGGTCCCCAGGTAGCTTAGTTCAGCATACACTCCAGGGAGATCCACTTTCCTCATCCCAACATAAAGATTAGATCTGGTGTCGCTATGGAGGGAATGGGCTCCAACGTGAGTGTCCAAGGTGTTTCAGAACCGAAGCTGTTCAGTTGTTGTGGTTTGCAGCTTGGGGATGCTTTGTTTTATGTTTAAAGTCCACTAATGAGTGAGTACATCCCCTGCTTATCTTTTTGGTTTTGTGATATCTTGCTCAGGAGGATATTCTCCAAATCCATCCATTTGCCTGCAAATTTTAGGTTATCATTTTTTTTCCTTACAGCTGAGTAGTACTCCATTGTGTAGATGTACCACAGTGTGTTAACCCATTCTGCAGTTGATGGGCATCTAGATTGTTTGCAGGCTCTTGCTATTGTGAATAGTACTGCTATGAATATGGTTGAGCTAACATTATTTTTGAAAATATAATCTTTCATTTCCAGTCCACATCACCATTTTTACCTTAAGTTTTGCAAATCATATTGTTGATCTTTACCTGCATATGAAACAGAAGCATCTTAGAAGAGTTAGCTGAAGGGAATACCCATTCACCTCTATGCTGGCTTATTTCATCAAATGTTTTCAGGGGTATTAACAAACTGCTTTGGGTTGGGTTTGGAGTTGGTTGTACATGTATGCTACCAAAGGGTACCTAGAAAATCTAGGGTATATACATACTAGATCCAGATGGCTTGGTTAATTTGGGAGTTTTTGACAATTTATGCCATTTAAAAAAATACTTAAACTCTTACCCATTAATCCTAAATCTCTTTTGCAGGAACAATAATCAAGTCAACACTTGATTTTGCAGAAAAAGTACTGGTTACATCTTCTCAATCTAGTCAAGGCATAACCAGTTTTTATCAAATAGTCTTCTTATGGTATTAAATTTCTTGCATATACCATTATCCACCCCCATAGCCTATCTCCCAGCATAAAAATTCTACTATACATATGCTACTAAGAATTAAACAATGTAGTTATAATTTAAGAAAATAAGGAGACATCTCCCTTACCTACAGTGCTCTGATTTAATATAATAACAATATTCTTTCTAGTCAAGGAAAGTAAAAGCAATGTGTGCTGTTGGTACATAGATTTCACAAGTTACATGAACTTTTAGATCTTGGGAGCAATGATAATCACAGCAAGGAATAATCAATTTGTTAGGAAAAATAGGGAAGTTCAAAGTTAAAGAGTATTTTGGAAACTAAGCCATGTACAATAGTCCCTGGAACATTCAAATGTCATTTTGTTTTTCCCAAGTTTTATAAAAATATTGAACAATTCCAAAAGTTTTTTTTTTTTAAAAAAAGAATGCTCATGAATTTATCTGCTGGATTACTTGCCAGAAACACACTGCTATAATCTTATGAATTAACGACAGGATTCAATGAGATAGCTCATTGTTTACCACACATGTCTGACAACCTGAGTTCAATTCCTAGAAGCCACATAAAACAACAGATGAGAAATCAAGAATTCCAGACTATAATTCTAAAATACTCAAGGCAAGAAGGTAGAATTATCCATAAACTGGCAAGCAAAAAAAGCTAGAAGTTTTAAATTAAGGTAAGGTGGAAGAATTCTGCCAAGGAATAGAAGTCTGAGACTGTCTCCTACAAGATAGAAATAGGAAACCTATTCTCAAAAGTTATCCTCTTTTTTCCACATTTACCATGGCACACGTATACAAAACATAACACACACACACACACACACACACACACACACACACACACACACACACACACAAACATCTACACACGGTAAAAAAAATGTGTGAAATATTACAAAAACAGAAATAACAGTCAAAACCTGTAATGAGCACTATGTAATTCCCAGCCTACCTAGAAAGAGAAAGGGGGAGGGTTACTTTTACTGGTGTAGACGGTACCTGGTATTTAAAAAATATTTCAGCATAAAGTGAGTTGGGAATGTTTGTCTTTTGAATGGCCTCAGGCTGAGGGTGTATTTTCTTGCCTGTTCTTATATTAGTCCACTAATATAAATTAAGAAGTCTTTTATGATTGTACAGACATTTTAAATGACTTATTAGTTAGTCTGGTGGCACTTTATTTTTTTCTCATTTCATTTTTACATCTGCAATTGAATTACTGAATCTGAATTGTAACACTAAAAATTAAATTATGGATATCAGGCTCTTTCTTATAGATTTCTTTCATGTTCTCCATAAATAACCTTTTAAGCATATATACCCTCTTGAGTTAAATGTAGGAGAAACTTTCCTTGCAAATATTATTTATCTACTTGCTTCAGTTGAAAAAATATATGTACATATTTTCTGGAAACCAAGAAAATATGTGATAGTAACCTGATCTTTAATCAAATTATTTTAGTTTATGACTTTAAGACAAGCAAAGTGTAAGAAATATTTTAAGTGAGAACTTGAATGTGAAGACTCTTCAATTACATACGATATAAGAAAACTAATAGATATTTTTTAAAAATAAAAATAACAGTATATTGGTGACAATCTCAAGATTGTATTTTTGAATGTACAACTTTATAGAAAAATATAACCTTTACCCATGAACTGTTTTTTTCGCGCTCTGCTGTAAAATTTTCAATTAATTGTAAACATTGACAGGGTAAGAAAACTCTTCTTACATCAGAGCTCAAAAAAGGCCACGTAAAAGGGTGAACAGGCTCAAATATAACTACAAGCCTTCTTTAATTTTTGATAATTTAATGTAATCAGTTGAATTATTATCAGCTGAGACACATGCCATTAAAATGACTCATCCAGAAAGCATGTGTGACAAAAAGAGATATTCAAAGCACTCTGAACAGTGGGTATTCTTGTATTCATTCTTGAATGCCTTTATAGGCCAATAGATTCATTTTATATGAATGTTATACATGGAAATGAAACAAATATGTTTATACAATAATGAACTCATAATCCCATCAACATAGGCTTCTTTGGACTTTAATAAGAAAAATAAATGGGGAATGGGACCCAGATTTGAAATTCTTAACCCCTACCACCCAAAAAGAAAAACGGAAATTACACATAATTAGGAGAAAATTTTTGTTTAAAATTTTAAGAAAATATGCAGCTTAGTTACCATTCTATAGTTTGTTTTCTATTATGGGATGGGTCAGGATACTGCTATAGAGTCATGCTTGAAACTCACTATGTATCTTTTCCAGGCTGTGATTATACTTGTGAGCCAGTTTAAGTAGCATTCTTTGTAGCTATAAGTTAAAAATATGTGTTTCATCTACGTGTCCACATATCCCTATAACATGTCTGATTGAGTGCAAGCTAGTTTTCTAAACTGAATTCATAATGTGATCTGAATTGGAACTGGTGGTAGGGGGTGGGAAGGCAACAATAACTGAACACAAAAACTATTACATTGTTTACCTCTTAAAAATTCATCAAGTGTAGTATTTCAGTGTCTGGTGTCATATATTTGTTGTGATTCTAGGCCTGAATACCTCATTCTGAACACATTAGTTTTCAATAAAGAAATGAAACTTTGACTAGAGAATAGAAAGAAAATTTACCAATGAACACATGGAAAATATGACTCAAGGTTAGTTAGCTGAACTGAGGAGGAAAGAGAAAAGGGGCTGAAACTTTCTACATAATGATTTGGTGGGAAAAAAAAAATCCTGTATCCTGACTATAAACTCAACAGCAGTGGACAGCTGCCTGTGAAGAATCACACTCCCTTCACCTGCTGTCTACCCTGCAACTGTTATACTGCCTACAGCAGATACTATGTGTGAATTTTCAAATCAAAGGTGAAAAACAAATTGAAATCTCCTGCTTTTGCGGACAGTCTTAGCTCAAGGCCAGGATTGGGAAGCAAACACAGCAAGCTGAAGTTTCTCTAAAGCAATGATGGATACAGTCTCTTTGGAATCATTTGCTCTCATTATCAGAAAAAAAAACTTCATTAAGAATGTTTTTTTTATTAAATAACAGCAGTCAGGCATCAGAAAAGAAGGGACTCAAGTTATACAGCTTGTGCTATATATCTGAACTCTGTTTTAAAGAAAGAAAAGAAAAGAAAAGAGAGGATAGAAATCATTTCTTTTGGCAAATAAAAAAATTTCTGACATTGCACATGTCAGCTCTTCTTCCATGGAGAGTTAATTTAAGTGGTAGAAGTGCTATTCCCAGTTTTTGTTGTTGTTTTGATTTTCTATTTTTTGAGAAAGTGTCTCCCTATTATGTAGTCTTGACTGACCTGAAACCTGCCAGGTATACCGAGAATTGCCTACCTCTGCCTCCAAAATGCTGGGATTAAAGGTGTATGACATCATGTTCAGTTTGTTATTCACAAATTTTGGCTAAACTTATGTTGTTTTAATAAGAAAAATATAACTATTGAATGTAAATATAGTTCCCACATTCATTTTCTGTACATCTGTAGAGTCCATTAGTGGATAAACCCATCTCCATTTATAATACTATTAGAATAATTAATAGCTTTGTATTTAGATGATTTAGGACTTGCAGAAATCAAATTTGACATCTATCCTTGAAAATTCACCTTTAAGGCTTAATAGTTATCACAGTCATGGATATTGGCAAAACCAAGTTATAGATTATGAAATAGAGGTTCAACATATATGAAAATGCTAATGTTGTAAAGACATAGGGAAGAATATAAGCATAATTAGAATAGACACATACTCATGTGTTCATTTTTAAACATTTATTTAGTGGATTATAATATGAGTACATAATTTCCCCATCCTTTCTTCTCCATTCATAGAGCCATTCTCAATTTTTATGTGAAAAAAAAAAAACTTTGCCAGTGTTATGTAGCAAATTGCTCCTAGATAAATTCTTCCATCTTAGAGTGAAGCTTCTTAAGACACAAGATGTACTAAATGGAGAAAATATATTTCATTCTGCAGGAGAAAATTGTTAAGGTCAGTGAGCAAAGCAGAACCCTAAAGGTTTAGGAAGTTCCTGAAACTGAGAAGACTCACTAGGCTCCTCCTACAAGCATATATAGGCATTAAGGACCACTGAGAGTCTTTCAAAACAGCTTAGTAACCCAAAAGAGAAACAAGTTGAGCTGTCTATCAGACATAGTGAGCTACCTTAAAGGAGCTCAGATAGGTTGAATTACATGAATGAGACATGCTCCAAACTGTTTAAGGACCTGAAAATTTTGCAGTGAACCCAAGATTTCTTATTTTCATAAGGTGTCACATATGCTGGAGTAGGCTTTGATGACACAGATGTCTAGGAGTCATTTCTACTCTTGTTAGTAACCCCTCATCCACATTTTTGTGAGGTAATTTCAACCAAACCTAGCTGCACTTGGGTGGTTTCTATACTTTGGTCTGGGCTGAGTAAATATCTGTGTATGTCCCCACAGAGGTAGTGTCATACATAAGCCAAATTCTTTACACTTAATATTTTCATATCTAAAATGAATGCAATGTGCTCTTCCTTTTACCTTAGATACAGAAAACTAATAATAAAAGCACACTGTCAAACTTGTATATGACAACAGAAGGATTTAAAATGTTTAGTATAGTCATACAAAAACACAATCAATAGAAAGTGAGGACATGATGACTAAGCTTATAAAGAGAAATAATAAGAAATTTAAAATTTTAAATTTGTAAAATCTGGATTTTTTCAGTACATAGCTTTTTGTAGGCTCAATTATGAAGTTTAATAGTTAAGTAGCTGTTATTTAAAAAAAGAAATCACAAAGAAAACAAAATTATATAGAAAACAACTAACACTTGATATGCTAAAGTTGTGATAATCTAGGATGAGAAAATGAGGACTGTTTCTGACATCAACACTAACTACTTGGTTTGTTTTTGTTTATTTGCTTATTTGGTTTTAGATTGGGTTTCACTGTGTAGCTCAGACTAGGCCAGAAACTCAGATTCTCTCATCATCTGCCTCCAGTCTTGAGACCACTGTACACTACTATGAAGCCAGGCTTAACTTCTTATGAGTGTGTAGTCACAATGCCTTCATGGGAGTAGTCATTTCATAGAGGCTCTCTTCCAGTATATTATATACTTAGTAATGTATAAAAAGAACATATGGATTGGTAAACCATTTCCATGTTTTCTAAACAGGAATTAAATAATCTAGAGAAGAGTGTCTTTATAAAGCTAAAATGCTACATGAAAAGAAAGATCGTCTTCTTGGGTCTACTGGTTTGTTATCATGGCCAAATACTTCAGGAACTGTATTCTTGAACTCATTAGGGAAATTACTAGGAATGTGTGATATAGTATAGTTTCTTGTACTTGACCCAGTTTTGGGGGGAATATGTTTAATGTATGAAGTCCCCAGGTAAGTACAAGTACAAAGCCATCAATTTCACTTAAATTGAACAGGGATTGTCATGGTATCTGTGATATTATGCTGAGGTCATAATGCTGGAGCCATTTCAGTCTATTCCACATTACTGCTGCCTGGATTAGCAATTGTTCTGTGTGTAATATGGTTGCAGGTCAGACAGAAGATACTTGCAGAGATCTATTATCTCTATGGTTTCACTGTCCTTCTTTTTTACCTTACTATAGAAACTAACAGGTTTACTATATGGACAGAAATAAGGCAATGTAAAGTAAGGTAATTAAAAGTATTTTTGCTTTGATAGTTCTTGGAGTTCTTCACTATTGAAATTGGTCCCTATATAAGACAAAGCATGATTATTTACCTGGTTCTCATCATTTCTTAAATCTACTAGAAAAAGGTTTTTCTGCCTAGTACCAAAGAGTGCTTTAAAAACAATACAACTGGAAAGGTAAGTGTGGCCTCATGATAAGTGTTTGTGTGTGTGTGCCACCCTAAGTATGGTGGCAAAGCTCTGAAAGGTTTCTAGCAAATGACTAAAGGTAATACATGTGTTGTATATTTGTGGTAGATGAAATGTGAGGTGTAAGGAAGGAATTAGGAAGAATGATTCCCAGGTTTCTGATACCAGCAATAGTCATATAATATTAAGAAAGTGATCTAACATTAACTTTAGCCTACTTAGTCTTAAATATAAGGGCCATCCAAGTTGAGATTTCAAATAAGCAGTTGCCTGCTGAAGCAGGTCTGTCTGGTCACTGGGTGTCCACAGGCATTTGCATCTATCTAAGTACGCACTTCAGAACAGTTACATTGTTTCAGTATATTGCTATGATATAATTTAGTCTGAAGTTACTTTCTCGATCTATAAATCTAGGTAATAATTTCTGTATCCCTGCCTCATTTCAAGTACAAACATTTCTAAATGTTGGTTAAGGTCATTCCCTCTGGGCTATGCTTGTAATTTATTCCTACTTCCTCTCTTTCCCTTTTTCTGAGTTACTATAGTTATACAGACACCACAGATATTTCTATTAAAATGTTTTGCCTTGATGAGAAGTCTTGCTGTAACACTTCTCTTGAAACAAATGTTGCCAATAACAACCAGGAAGCTAATTGCATTTGGAGGTGACAGGAGTTCATTAAATAAAAAACTGCAGGGCCCCCAAACTATAAAAATACCTGTCAGAATTTTGCCTGTAAGGAGGAGGAAACCCTTCAAAGACCTAACTATTTTCTAGTCCTAGGTTATAAAATTGGCACATTAACACTGGTACCAGGAAAGGGATCAAAGGTGATTTAAACAATAAAAGTTTCATCTTTCTTTTGCCCAACCTTTTCTCTGACTGGCTTCACTACACTTATTCAATAATACGTCTTCTTCTTGCTTATAGGTCTACAATTTTCTTTTAGCATATGTATATGTTTCTCACCTTCAATGTTGGTGCCTTTGAACAGTCACTGTAATTATTTGCTTCAGTTCTTTACTGGTAAACTGTGTTTTTGGGCTTTGTTTTGCTTTGTTTTAAGTAAAAGACAAGTACAGACCTCTAATAAAAGTAAAGAAATGTGATGTTACACACACACACTTTTGTTTCCATGCCAGTAATTGGCAAGGATACCCTGGATATTAATAAAAGGCTTTTTTTTGTTACACCTATATTTTCTTTGTGTTCAGCTTTCCTTCTGAATTTTTTTTCCATCCCTGTATATCCTTATTCAAGGTCCCTTCCCCCTCCCATCACATCTGGTCATTTTTTTCCTCTGCAACTCCTCATCCCTTCCCTGGGCAGGGAGCAGACAGTCCTATGGTCCCACTGACCCAATAATGCTTGGATCAGTCTCCACTCCTGGTCAAATCCAGTTTGGTCCCCCCTCCCTCAAGAATGAGTCTGGTATTCCTATAGTTGGAGTGGGGTTCGAAGGGTCAGTCCAGGGTGTTTCTGATCCCAAGCTGTTCAGTGGTTGTGGTTTGCTGCTTGGACATGTTTGGCTTTTTTTCTTGTTTGTTTGTTTAGAGACCACTAGTGAGTGAGTACATCCCCTGCTTATCTCTCTGAGATTGTGATACCTCGCTCAGGAGGATATTCTCCAAATCCATCCATTTGCCTGTGAATTTTAGGATATTGTTTTTTCTTACTGCTGAGTAGTATTCCATTGTGTAGATGTACCAGTTTGTTAATCCATTCTTCAGTTGAGGGACATCTAGGTTGTTTCCAGGTTCTTGCTATTACAAATAATGCTGCTATGAACATAGTTGAGCTAATACCTTTGGAGTGTGAATGTGCCTCTTTAGGATATCCACCCAGAAGTGGTATTGCTGGGTCCTTGGGGAGATTGATTCTCAATTTTCTGAGAAAACGCCATATTGCATTCCAAAGTGGCTGGACAAGCTTACACTCCCACCAATTCCAAAGTGGCTGAACAAGCTTACACTCCCACCAGCAATGGAGGAGTGTTCCCCTTGCTCCCCATCCTCTCCAACATAGGCTGTCATCTGTGCCTTTTATCTTAGCCAATCTAACAGGTGTTAGGTGGTATCTCAAAGTTGTTTTGATTTGCATTTCTCTGATGGCTAAAGATGAAGAGCACTTTTTCAGGTGCCTTTCAGCCATTCCTAGTTCCTCTGCTGAGAATTCCCTTTTTTAAATCTGTACTCAATTTTTTGATAGGGTTATTCAGGGTTTTGGGCTCTAAATTCTTGAGCTCTTTATATACCTTAGACATCAGTCCTCTATCACTTGTAGGGTTGGTGAAAATCTTTTCCCATTCTGTAGGCTGGCGTTTTGTCCTATTGACAGTGTCCTTGGCTTTGCAGAAGCTTCCCAGCTTCAGGAGATCCCACTTATTGTTTGTTGGTCTTAGTGCCTATGCCACTGGTGTTATATGTAGGAAGTGGTCACCTGTGCCAATTCGTAGAAATGTATTTCCCACTTTCTTTTCTATCAAGTTCAAAGTGGTTGGGGTTAAGTTGAGGTCTTTGATCCACTTGGATTTGAGTTTTGTGCAGGGTGACAGGCTCGGATCTTTGTTCGTTTATGAAATTTGTATGGGAATTTTGGCCTGCATGTATTTCTGTGCATCCATATGCTCAGGGCTTCATAAATACCTAGGAGAGAACTCACAGAGAGTAGGGAGCTGTACTAGTACTGGGAATCGAACCTTGATCCTCTGAAAAAGAAAAGCCAGTACTCTTAACCACTGAGCCACCTTTTTTTAAATATATATACACATGTATATGTATACATATATATATGTATATATATATAGTCACCTGACTTCTCTTTCCTTTAAAACTCTATGACTTCAAATGGAACAACACCATATTGATAATAATCATTTCCAGGGTCAAAATGTCTTTTATTCTCATATATTGTTTGAAACAGAACAGCGTTTTCCTTTTTCTATTAACAAGTACATGCTACCTTGTGCTTCTTATGATATAAATGGAATTGTATAAATCCTTACACACCTTACTCTTTGCAGGGGTATATTAGTTGTAAACTGGGGGAAAAAAAACTTTCTAAAAGACAAATAGTTCGTCAAAAAAACTCACAAGGTATTATTTATAGTGGTATAAATATGATATAAAGAGAATAACCACCAATAAGGGAATGAGTTATAAAAGCTTAGTACAATATTATATAGGTATATACACTTTAATGTGAGATTTATATAATGGATTAGTAAAACAGAACTCACAATTTTATATTAAGAAAAAATATGCATGTTGACTGTGATCTTTACTGTAAATGATCTTGTTTTAATAAATTATTTAAATGGACATTAACTTTGAAGAGGACCTGCATATCACTCATCCACATGCTTGCTCTACCTGAAGTGCTTGAGTATTTGTGGAATTTGGATGAGCTGGAATCTAACCGAAGGAAGATGGCCTTAAGGACATATTCTTACTAATTTTTAAAATTGTCATTGTTCATTTAGTTACACAGGCAGAAAACATTTTGATGTGGGATGTATTTCTGTACACTTTGAATTATCATTGTTAAGTAAAGAAAATGTTTTGGCCTATGACAAGCCAGCTTAGAAGCAGGTGGGAAATGCGAGCATAGATAAAGGGGGAAAAGGGTGGAGTTACCACTTTATCATCCCTGTGCTGGGATGAAAGACATGAGTTACCACTCTCTGTCCCTTATGTCTTAACCATGGGTGATTCTGTTCTCTGACATTCCAGACTGAGTTTATTAAATATCAACTATATCATCACAACATTTAGCAATATAAAGAGGAAGCAAAAGTCCAGAAAACTTTGAGTATAAGTAACTATAAAAAGTCTAAATAACTATACACATCATGTGCCTATAGGTCCTTTAAGTCTTCTGAAAGCTCAGAGAACATTTATAAAACAAGGAAATAGGAAGGGAAAATGAATACTAATACAGTACTATAAATAATGTCTTGAATATAATCGTCTCTCTCTCTCTCTCTCTCTCTCTCTCTCTCTCTCTCTCTCTCTCTCTCTCGCACTCTCTCGCTCTGTCTCTCTCTTTCTCTCTCGATCTCCAGATTGGTATCTGGCTGGCAAACAGCCAACTCTATGTTGAAGATGTTGGCTTCTTGTTTGTTTTAGGATGGTCTAAGATAAGTATGTTTTTACATTTTTTTTTAGTTTTTTTTAAATCTTTTTTTTTTAAATTTATTTATCTGCCTTGGTGTTTGCCTGGAACTAGAACTACAGACAGTTGCGAGCTGTCCTGTGAGTGCTTGGAATTGAACCCTGGTCCTCTAGAACAGCAGTCAGGGCTCTTAACCACTGAGCCATCTCTCCAGCTCTGCTTTTTTAATTTTTAAGGGGTTGAAAGAGAACAGTGCCTTAAATCATGAAAATTTTATGAAATTCGAATTTTAGTATCCATAAATAAAGTTTTGTTGGAATATAGCCAGGCCCACTCATTTATGTATGACCTGTGACTGCTTTTGTATCATAAAGGCAGAGTGAAGTCCTTGTAACAGGGGATCTATCTGGTCCAGGAGACCTAAAATATTTAATATCTGGCTCTTTGCAGAAAAAAGTTTGCTGATATATTTTTTAGATATTTTTTAAAAAAAGTGTTACCTTGAGAGGGACATCAGTAGTTTCCCAACCCAAATTTCATATAAGGATATGAAAAAAAAGAGAAATCAAATATGGAGTGTCATAGAATGTAGAGGAGCACTGAGTTAGGCCTCTGCATTTCTTCTATAAACACAAAGCTACAAGATATCTTTGTATAGACAGTTAATTTCCATCTCTCAAAGGGTCAAATGCATCCAGTCAATTCCACAATGTAGGGTGGACTATGGGAGCTTGTTCCACATAATTCAACAAGATTATAACCATATATAAGGATGGAGGAAAAACAATACTGCCTTTTTATATAGCAAAAATCTAGACACGAGCAAAGCATACTGAGGAAATTTTTCTTCTAAACCACTCAAAGCAATTAAAATACAAACATCCAACATAAAGTATGCAGAAATTCATAGCTATATACTATAATGTCAAGCAATCAAAACAGAAAAAAATAGCCACTAGAAACAAAAGGATAGTTCAGTCTCAATAGTCAAATTATCCTGTCAAAAACAAGATAGAAGAATATAAATCTAATTTTCTTATTCCAATTAATCTCTGTCATGTTACTATGTGATATGGCTTACTCTTGGATCTGCTAACGGTCTAATAACTGACCCAAACATATCCTTTACAGCTTATTTCCCTATAGTTATAATAGGCTTTAAAAGAAAACTAACACATTTCAAGAAATTACAAAGCTATATGTCTCAGTGTTAACAGTTATGCCTTATACATATTTTATCCTCAAGGGACCACATACAAAATATCTTGTTAGTAACTCAATTTTACATATGAGAAACATAGACAAAGTTATATGAAAAATGTTCTCAAGGCCATATAACCTATAAATGGCAGAGCCAATATCTGAATCTAGCCTATATTTTTAAGCAATTTGTTCCAATTTTTCTTAGGAACAAGAGGCTTTAAGTAAACAGTACTTCGAAACATGGGGGGCATAGTTGAACCAGGATTCTGGCATTCTTTTAATGCCCACATTTAACACACAGCAATTTTGAGACTAATAATGAAGGTCACAGTAGCATCCCTATGAAATAACAAGGACAAACAAGTGAGAGGGGAGCATAGTACTAGTTCTGACTTCATAGAGCTTATGATGTTGTAGGTAGGTTAAAACAAATTATAGAAAATATTAGATTTCAGTGCTACTAAATAGTGAGTAAGAAAATGATTTTTAAAGAAGAGGAATAATATTTTATTTTTTGATATATAGGACAGTAAATAAAAGAGATAGTCTCCCATTTACAGTGGAAAATAACACTATTCTCATCTGTGAATATGAAAAATGGAGTCCTGTGTTTGAGGAACATAGATCCCAAGGGGGGATAGTGTTTTGAGGGGACAAAGGGAAGCTATTCAGACTTCACAGAAACCTAAGGTTAAAAAAGTGCTTGCATTGTGCTGATAGTGTGACTTTTGCCTCTTATATATAGAAGTTGGGATTTGAAGAGAGCAATAGAAATAAAGATGAAAAAGTAAGGTGGCCTAAGGAAAAGTACAGGACTAATGCTGAATATTATGATAGAAATGTGTATGTTGTGTGTCAAGTCCAACTAGAAGGAAACACATAGATTGAGAAAAAAGGGGAAAAGATAACTAAAGTTAATTACATGAAGGCAGCTGACAAGCAGGTTCAAGAGACAATAGACATAAGAACAGTGATAGAATGGAACCTCTGAAGATAGTACCCTTGAGGACAGCCATATGGCATGTAATGGCAAAGTCTAATAGTTACATGGTTTGTGATGAAATTGAGGTCACACTAGGGGAAATGGTAGTGTTATCAATTTTGAGTTTATCAATATTTGCTTACTGTTGATCACTAACACAAAACATTCACAACTATTTTTCACATTGCTTCTGTTTTGATAATATTTTTCCTTGTAGATGGTTTGGTATCATTCCTAGTTTAAATAAAAGGTTTAGAGGAAGTTGAGAAAGAAGTCTCTGTAAGGGAGTATGATTATCATAAGGTGTCAATCAGATTTTAATAGTGATATTTTACTATCTTTCTGTGGAAATGCAGATTGATAAAAAAAAAAAACATGTGTTTTGGTTCTCCAATGACATGCACGCAAATCACTTCAATAATCTCATTTTCCATATTTTAAAAGTAGATAATAAAGAAGTAATTGGGAATATTTTGAAAATCATAATTACATGTCATTGCTTATTCAAATTACATCAAATTTACAAGTCACATAGACACTCTTGGATATTTTTAACATGGGACTGTTACTTCTAGAGTTTTCTTTAAAAAACCTAGTGTTATACAACTCTATTGAATTATTTGTAGCTATACATACTGTTTACTTGCCATCCTTATTTTTAAATGACTACAGTACACAGAAATGAATACATAATGATAAAAAACCTCCAGTAATCCAGATGTTAAGAGATGAGTGAACCATTCCCTGGGTGCAATCTGAACATGTTTTGTAAGCCAATTAACTCTTCAAAGCCTCAGGAGGGTACCAGAATGACCATTTCAAAGACAATTCATTCAAGAAAAGCTAGAAAAATTTAATAGGCCACAAAATAAATCCAAAAAGTTCAATGGCCACTTGACCTAATGTATATAATCCCAGCAGTGCAAATTTTATTCTGTATGACAGCAAATTCATTATATGCCTTGATTTGCATTGATAAAATACTGAAGCTTCTCATAGGAGCCCTACGTGACTATATAATAAGTATGCAACAGCATAGTAGCAACAAAAGAGAGCTGGTCTAGTACAGAAGGCCAAAGTCCCATTTATTTTCCTATGGTTTGGGAAAAGCATAATCTTCTGTCCTGTACATTTTCATTTGCAAACCAGAATTAGTGCTTTCTGCCTTTCTTAACATGTATGTCTGTGTGTCTATGTGTGTGTGTGTGGGGGGGGTTATACATATAAAAATGATCTGAGACTCTTTGTGAAGAGTAGGATATGAAAATCTTAGTTATTAGTACTATTAATGTTGCCCTAAGGAAACTACCTGGAATTGAGCTGCTCCTTAAGTTTCTATGGAAAGAGACAATTGTGGTCATATATTATATATTTAATAAAAATCAGTTTTGAATATCAGAGGACATATCCGAGCACAGTCAAGCCAGGAGGGTCAGAGAGTGGTGATTTACATATTTAACCTCAGCACAGGGTAAGACCAGAGGTAGTGTGATCTATACCTTTTATCCCATGACTCCAGAGACAGAGATCTTTCTGTGTTTCTGTGAGTTCAAGGCCCAACTATCAAATAGTAGGGGCTTGCACTTTCTTTTTTTTCCTTCTTTATTTATTTTGTATTTATCAAGAAAAACAGTAAAATGAATTTAAAATGCTGATAAGTTAACAATAACTATAAAGAAGATAAAAATCATAAGCATGACTTATCAAGGGTGATAATGCAAATAAGATTGCTACACATATAATATTTACTTTGTGTTCAGCTCTCCCTCTGAATTTTTTTTCCATCCCTGTATATCCTTATTCAAGGTCCCTTCCCCTCCCGCCATATCAGGTCATTTTTTCTTCTCCACAACGCCCCATACCCTCCCTGGGCAGGCAGCAGACAGTGCTCTGGTCCCACTGACCCAATAATGCTTGGATCAGTCTCCACTCCTGGCAAATCCAGTTTTTCCCCCCTCCCTCAGGAGTGAGTCAGGTGTTCCTATAGTTGGAGTGGGATTCCAAGGGTCAGTCCAGGGCGTTTCTGATCCCAAGCTGTTCAGTGGTTGTGGTTTGCAGCTTGGGCATGGTTGGCTTTTTTTCTTGTTTGTTTGTTTAGAGACCACTAGTGAGTGAGTACATCCCCTGCTTATCTCTCTGAGATTGTGATACCTCGCTCAGGAGGATATTCTCCAAATCCATCCATTTGCCTGCAAATTTTAGGATATCGTTTTTTCTTACTGCTGAGTAGTATTCCATTGTGTAGATGTACCACAGTTTGTTAATCCA
>PVIH01004784.1:0-81778 GCA_004025045.1 Sigmodon hispidus | reverse complement strand
ATATACACCCAGAAGTGGTAACTCTAGAATATAATGCAGAGTTAAACCCAGAAGTGAAACAACTGGGTGAAGAAGGCATTTAGAAGCAAAGCTGAGGAAGCTAGAAGATAGCTTGGTTGGGTGAGATTTGACTGTGGTTTGTTTCCTCTCTCTGATATTCCAGCTTTTTCCCCATATCTGGCTCTGAGTTTCATTTCAATACAAACTAGAATTTGTGTCTCAGGTAATTTTTTGAAAACATTATATAAAAGTCTTTTTCACATCAAATACTATGCAAGCTGCCAACAGAGAGAAAGCACTTAATTCTCCTACCCAGCTGTGATACCTATGAACAACAATGATCACATGGCAAGATATCCATAAATGTGCATTAAGTGTCATTTACATGTCAGTAGCAACCAATAGCTGTCTAATTGGAGTTAAGTCCTACTCAACAGTAGGGAAATAATGCCTGGAACTAGAAACCAAGGCAACAGCTTGCACCTAGTGAAGTTATGGATCTTAGAAGAGAATCTACTTCTGCCAATTTGTTAGAACAGCACAATTCATAACTTTGTTCTAAATCTTATCCTTATACCCACAGCCATTCAAAGAATCTTCTTACAGCCAATAAAAAACAGAAAACTACAACTGGACACAATACAGAGATCAACTGTATCTTGAAAAGTCCAACCCCAAAGGATGCATCTATATTTTAGCTCTTCTCTCTCTACCTCAAAACAACAACTAAGGGGAAATGAAACGACTAAGTGCCAGAATACCAGGAATTCTACTATGAAACAGTCTCTCTTAGAAATGACTGCATAAACAAGACAGAAACAATGGCAATTATTAACAGGCATGTTAATGTGGAACAGGGAAATCTCATGGGGTCATACCCCTAGCCAAGAAACTACAGGCAGCTGATGACTGCTGAGAGAAAGTTTGCTGCTCCTAGGAATGAGTCACCTAATTGGTTGTACAATATACAGTGGCCAGCCTTGGAACCATACACATGTACAAATAATGGACTCAGCATGTTGTATGTTTATCTATGTATGTAACAGTAATAAATATGGAAGAAGAGGCCACCAATTTGATGGGGTTCGGAAAGTACTTAAAAGATGCTGAAGTGAAGGGAGAGTGATACATATATTTTAATATTAATAATTAATAAAAGTACATAAAATAATTTTCACAGCAAACTTCACAAGAATCTCTGCATTCTATACTAAAAAACAGCCATAGTTATTGTAGATCAACCTATAAAACAATTACAGCTTATTTTAGACCATATCATATAATATGAAGTAATTTGGTTACCTTTATTTTACTGTTTGTGAAGATTTCATTCCTTTTATAGAAAAAAAATGGTGATTTTAAATAAGGAATACTTTTTTGAGTTCAGTATACTACTACCTGAACTCTAAATGCAGATTTTATTCATTCTAAGTATTAGATTGGGTTTTCATTGTTTCATTTTCTGCCTTTTATGTTGCCTCTTGACATTTAGATGGAAGCATTTCCCAGAACCCTTTGCCCTTTTTTTTTTCTAAAAGCTCTTTTTTTCTTAATGCATTTCTTTTTGATAAAGGATTTTGTCATAATATACAAGCTGAACATCTCTATAACTACGCAACAACCTCTTACTTAAGGACGTCTTCCATTCTCATGTCCAACTACATAATGTCCTATAGTTTCATAAATAACATATGAAACATTGAGTAGACTACTAGCCCACTCTCCTAGGTATCTTTACTTAAAACCAGACAGCTAGCTTTTGCTATTTATATATATTTAAAATATATTATTAAATAATTTGAACAAGCTACCAAGAAGTATACCTTATTATTTCTCAAAACACTTTTTAGTGTCCATCTCTTAAAAATCATAAGAAATAATGTTTTTATTAAGTGTGTGCTAATCATATAATTCAATGTGTTCCATTGCAATAGTTTAATTGGCATCTATCTTTGTAATTTTATTGGGAGTGACACTTACAATCATCCTACTGTTATATTGCTGAAACTGATTTTTATACTTTCAATCCATCCCACATAATAACTTTGAGGGAAAAAATAACTCTTAGAACAGTGATGTCACCATATCTCTTCAGATTTGATGATTTAAAATTAAAACCTTCAATTACATTTGATGTTCCCAAAGTAACCATAGGTTACTGACTATAATTAGAAACTAATGAATATGATTAATAATGTGAACACAAATGAAGAATATTTTAAGATAGAAGACAAGTAAGCACTACAGATTAATGGAGAACTGCTGTGTTACATAAATATACATGTTGCCTAAATATAAAAATCAGTCATAATCTCCATGGTGAACATAAAATGAAAATAGTTTTAATCAACACTACATAGCAGCCTTATTGTCTCTGGGGAATGAAGTGTTCAGCTTTGCTTTTTTAATACATAGGTGGACCAAGTTTTTCTCTATGGTGTGGATTATAAACTACAATTTAAATCAATTCTTTAAACATGCAAATCATGGTTGATGCAGAGATTCCTAATTGATCTTGTAAAGGCCAGTTCTCAGTTACAATTTTAGCATGACATAGAAGGAAAAGTCTCAACTTTGCCAAAATAATCTCATTTTATTGCATGTTGACAGTTTCTTCTCTGCAAATTGTTGGTAATGTCACTCTTTAATGAGCAGAGAGGTACAGGGATTCTAATTTTATTTGGGATTTTATTCATTTAGGGGGAAGAGCTCTCTCTATTACTTTTCAGAAGTAGCAAAACTATGTCTTATTTACATAATTGTTAACTGCTCATTTTCTTTTTTCCATTAGCAGAATATTGCTGCTTAACACAGGTTATGATCTTAGGAAGAAAAAAGTGAGCAGACACTAATGAGTACCACTAGAGCAAGAAGGAACATTGAGTTGTTTTTCTTGTCTTTCTTATCATACATCAACAGATTTCATTTTCCACAGGAATTCATTCTTCATAAAAATATTTTCAAATTTTCTATTGTACACATGAAATCTACTATATGACCTCAATAATTTTGAGACTCCAGGGCTCATATTGTAGTTAAAGTTTAACTACAAGTGGAAAAAATATTTCTTCCTAAGATTTATGTTCCTACTGCATTTTTAACATACATTTGGATTCAGTATGCAACGACATATAGTTGAAGGATCTTAACTTTTGCATAGGTCAATTCAAAGCTGAATTAAAATTATATAATTTTATATTATTATGTCTAATATCAACTAACCTAATTGTAATACTTCAGTCCACTTTCTGATGACTGCCTCTTCTTTAATGTCTGTCTGTCTGTTGACCCATCTATCTATCTATCTATCTATCTATCTATCTATCTATCTATCTATATCTATATATATCTACCTACCTACCTATCTACCTGTGTATGCCTTAGTGCTTAGTGTATGTATGTATATATGTTTGTATGTATTTGTGAGTGTATGAGTGTGCACTACATGCATGCAGGAACTCATGGAAGTCAGGAGAGAGAAACAAATCTCCTGGGACTGAAGAGACATAAGTTTGAAGTCCCTCATTTGGGTGTTAGAAATTGAAGCTGTGTCCTCTACAAGTGCCATAAGTGCTCATAGTCACTGAGCCATCTTTCTGGCCTAAGTATTTCCTCCTCTCATATGAGCTAGTGGAAATTCATTTTGCTTAAAGCTTTTTGCAGTGGTAAGGCTCCAAGCAACAGCCTCAAATGAGGCCTCACTGTTTTTGATCTCTAGTAAACTGAAACCTGTATTACAGATAATTATTTAAAGTCTTTCTCTTTTACAATAATTTTTAACAAAAATCCCATTCCTGTTTCTTGCTTAAAGAATATTTTTTTGTATTTTTCAATAGGCCTATCATAGTGCACTGTATAAAGTCAGACTATGGAAATATTTAATGGATTGTAGAAATTATTTCAGAATAAAGTATGAAGTATCTTGCATAATAAATGGACACATGGTAAAATCCCTACAAATTCATATACCATGTTGAATCATAATACTATAATGGTTTTTTAAGATTTGCAATAACCTCAGAATACTCAGGCATCCTATTAAAGCTAAATATATTTCATGGCTGACCTTCTAATATTAGCATATTTTCTATATGTCTATTATAAAATAACACACATATGCACACACATATGCACACATACACATACACACACTTCTATTGATTTATGTCCTTTAGGTGATATGAGTGAACTATATAATTGTGGGATTTGTGAAGCTTAGTACAACCTTGACAACTTAGTGATGATGGAACAATTCCTGGCTCTAGGCTACCAAAGCAGAATTCCTTTTAGTCCATCTACTGCCTGTGTTTTAATATTATATGTCCTCAAGTATGCACTAACTTTTCACTGTTTCCAAATGAGCCCAGGCATGTTTTTAATTAGAGCGCACAATTCCTAATGCATTAACCATTAAATTTACAGTTAAAAAGGACATTCCATTAATAATTCTTGCAATTTTAACATCTTCCTATGCCATTCTTCCATTCATTCAGCTATTTAAAGTTCACCACAGTAAAGGAATTTTCATTCATTCATTCATTCATTCTTTCTTTCTCTCTTTCTCTTTCTCCCTCCTTCCCACCTTATCCCCATTTTCCTCTCTCTCTCGCACACTCTCTCCTTTTCTTTCTGTAGACCAAACTGGCTTTGAACTCACAAATTTGCATGCCTCTGTCTCTTGGGAAAATTTATATTTATCCTGCCCCATAAACATCTGATACCTCTACTGTTCTCCAAATGTTTATTATTTTAAAATATATAAATACTAATTCATCTATAAAAATATACAATTCTTTGAAGCAACTAGACCATATTTTCCCTCATAGAACCTTGTATGACTAAATCCCAATGGAAGCCCTCTCCATTCATCACAATTAAAAAACAGAATTGGATAAAATGACAATAGCCTATGGGGGTTGAGTTTTCCTTTCTGGGAAAGAGAAACATTTTTAAAGACACAAACACAGTATCTGGAGATGTTCATCATCAGCAGAATTTGAAATTAGGGCCTAATTATCTAGCAAGTGTGAGACACTGGGTTTGGTGCCTAGTACCACATCCATAAACAGAAATATAAACATACAGTGACATTTTACATAAAAGAGAAAAATGGGACTTATTAATAGTTTTAGTGAATATGTGTGAACAGCAATCATTTTCTTATGTCTTAAATTTGACTGGAAAAGCTAATTAGAAAATCAGGCAAGCTCAATCACAGAGGTCAGTCACAGTAGGTGTTCATAAAACAAGATATACTTGTTAAATAGTTAAACAGGCAAACTGTAAATAGTATCTCAATGCCAATCTTTTGGATGGAATGTTAACACTTTCTGTACACATTAGGATTTTTGGCCATCTGCAGAACTTCACTTACATATACAAAATGTATCTTCTAAACCAGTTTCCAGACTTCTTTCTAGATTTGAGTATCAAGAATTTCAATCTTAATGAACCAGATAACAGAAAACTTTTCAAATTTCAGCGCATGTTTTAAGTTAAATACCTTACACTTGATAATAAAAGCACATTTAAAATGATTTGAACTATTAATAACTTTCAAAGCAATCCACATAATTTTTGTAAAATAGCATATTTTTATGTAATATTTCTTGGTTTTTTTTTAAAAAAAAAAACAATCTGAAGTAAAATATCATACCATTGGGAAAAAAACTGTAAATGCAGAATTACTGGAGAATAAGTGAAATTGAGTTATGATAAACCAAGCTTAGAAATGATGAACCCAGAAAAACCAGAGTGTCCTTTAAGACATTCCAGTAGTTGCACAAAACTGGGGTGTCTTGGGCCTCAGTCAACATCTTCAGTTAAGTAAAAATATCCATTACAAGGAGGTGGGATAAGAGCATTTGTATTACAAATGGTAGAAAATGACAAGACCTGTAACCTTCATAAAGCCCTTATTACAATATCCTTACACTCAGACAATGACAGGGATTTGAAGACAGCTACTTTCCTAAAACTAACGATTTTGTTTAAGGATTCAAATGTCACTGATATTCAAGTTAATCTAACACTAAAAACTAATTTCTATCACATGATATGTTGATAGTCTGGAAATGAACACAAATTATTTCCATTAGAAACATCAGTTTTCTTAGGAAAAAATTTATTTCAGTCATAAACACATAACTCAATTCAAAGAAGTCAATTAATACGTATGTAAACTATATTTCAACATTCTTTCTTCCCAGAATGCATGAAGGAGTCAGTTCTTTGCCACATTTGCACATAATTAGTGAGAAGTAGGATCATTAATGGCAGAAAAAAAGTTTATTGATGGGTCTCATTGCTCTCAGTCCATAAATAAAACCATTTTACTTTTAATGACTACAATCCTCTTCTTAATCTTGATAGTGTTAAATTACAGATGAATATATAATGATCTCAATAGTTTTCTTAGTATTAAGACATAAAAAAGATTAAGTAGATATGATGTGACCAGACAATAAAGACCGTATAATGTCTTTACTGTCTAAAATGTGTTGATTAGTAACACTAACATTAGTAACTCTTATGTACTTAAATCCTTCAAATGGTGAAAACTAATGTTTTCAGAACAGCATCTGACAATCAGGATAACAGCGTACCCCAAACCCATGAAATACCATCACGGAAACAGTCTAGCATGGTTGGTTGGGGTCTAATGTCGTTAGGAAATGATTGCTTCTTCACTGATATTCAAGATGTACTTAACCTTATAGTCCACATTTAGTTTTAAACTAAAAAAATGGGAATAGTTTACTGATAAGTTTTCTGCTATCGGTAGATTATACCTTCCCTTTGTGGAACCAAAATTAACCAGAAAACATCTAAATATTGCTATCTGAATTGCCATTGCTACAGGGTTTCCATCCATAACCCTGAGCCTACAGATGAAACAATGAAACTTAACACTTCAGAGTTGATTTAAAGTTATGCTTCACAAATCCTAGTGTAAAATTAACTTTATTTAGTACAATTAGGTAATTTACTATATCATAAAGGATATTAAGTGTTAATTAACTTACATGGTATAGTAGTTAGAAAACATGAAGTAAAATTGGAGATAGTCAGGAAGTGAAAAATAATGACACTTCTACTGGGGGAATCAATGAAAACAAACTACTTATGATGGAGAGATTGCAAGAGTGTGTATGAATCTGAGAGGCCTGATAACTGAGTTTGATGAGGTACATGATGTAAAATAATAAATAAGTAAATAAAGAAAAAAAAGAAAAAAATTGATTGATTTGTTAATCAAGTGTAAACATATTTTAAAAAGTGATGATGCTGATCTAATCTACATTTAATATTTGTAGAGATGCTTGTATTGTCAAAGAACATATATACATATATGAAATTAATAGTATACTACTTTAAAACAATTCCATGATGTGGAATGTGCTACCTTTTCTACATCTAAAGTAAGTATAGGTTAAACACAAACAAACAAACAAACAAACACATAAACAAAACCCTATCTGACATAAGTCAGTTTAAATCACTGTTAAACCAGGTGTGTTGTTATATGCCAATAATTTTAGAATTCAGGAAACTGAAGCAGGGGAATTTTTATGACTTGCAAATATCTTGGGCCACCCAGATTGTTCCAGGTCTGTGTGATCTACTGTAAGACTCTGTCTCAAACAAAATGCAGTACCATAATATAGAATAAAATAGCATAAATTACTGTTAGCTTAGAAAAAAAATTATTAGTAGGTTGAAATTTAAATATTTTGAGTTTGAAGTAAATGTGTAAGTAGCAAGAAGAAATTTTAGGTAAACTAGAAGTTATATTAAAATACAAACTACATGTATAAAAGTCAAATTTATTCACTTAGATATCAAACATTCTCAAAACATGAAAAAATTACTTTAGAACTCCGAACTCATAAGAAAAAGAACAAAATTTGGATCAATATTTATAAGAAAACAATGAACTGCAACACAAATTGCAATATCAAGGTAAGTCTCTCAAAATTTAGCAATCATAGTAACATGGTGTTTTACTGTAAACAAGCAAATGACTAATAACAGATTATATGATCTTTCAACTGTCTTTATAATTATATTGCTATACTGCTTCACTGTGGTGGAATGTTCTCTGTATGCTGTAAATAAAGGACTGTTTGGCCTATGTAGAGCATTGTAGATGTGGGTGGAGAATAAGAAGACAGACAGGCAGAAAGAGGGTGGAGTTACTCAGTCTCCTTCTGACCCACAGAGAAGAGACATGTAAGAAATACAGGTGAGCCTGGGGCCAGGTCATGTGGCAGGTAGATTAGTAGATTACAAGAAATGAGTTGCAGTTCCGGTTCCCGGACCGGGTGCTGTCTGCAGAGCATGTACCAGCGCACTCTCAAGCAGGTGGAGATAAACTCTGCATGTCACAGTCCCCGAAGCTGCTGCTGAGGGAATTCTCACAGATACCCACCTCCAACTGAGTGATCAGATAAGGACTCGGGAGCCTGAAGGACAGACTCAGACCCCGCCCAGAGGTGAGGACGGGGTCAGCATGCCCCAGAGCCTGTATCCCTGCCAGGGAGAGGAGACTTGAGCTTCCTTCGGTTCTGGTTTGGTTCTGGGACCGTGTGCGGTCTGCAGAGCTTGTCCCAGATCACTCTGGAGCAGGTGGAGATAAACTCTGCCTGTCACAGTCCCCCCAGCTGCTGCTGAGGGAGTTTTCACAGCCGCCACCCTGCCTCCAATTGGTCAAACAGAGGAAGATTGAAGACTTGAAATTCAGTCCACTGCACAGTGCAGAAGTAGTGATTGAGCAGACCTTTTCATCAGAGGTCACAGGAGGCACACAAGCCCGCATACCACAACTGACCAGGAGACACCTAATTGTGAACCACTAAAACCATGGGCAGACGCCACTGTAAAAACCAACATAATAATATAAAGAACAACAAGGTAACTACAGAAGAAAGTGGTGATCCTACAAATACAAGACCTGAACTGAGCAATGAAGAGGAAACAGAAGGAAGCATCACCAAAAATTCCTTTCTGATGATCATCCAAGGTCTCAAAAAAAATACGAAAAATAACCTTAAAGAAATAGAAGAAAATACAAACAAAAAATTTGAAGAGATGAACAAATCTATGAAAGAAACATGCTAGGAACTAAAAGCTGTAATAGAAGCAATAAAAACGGCACAAAATGAGGCAAAGATGGAAATAGAAAAATCTGAAAAAAAAAGCTGGAACCATAGATACAAGCATAACAAACACAGTTCAAGAGATGGAACATAGAATCTCTGAAGTGGAAGACTCAGTAGCTCAAACAGATATATCAGTCAAAAAAACCAGTAAAACTAAAAAAGCCATAACTCAAAATGTTCAAAAAATTTGGGACACCATGAAAAGATCTAATTTGAGAATAATAGGAATAGAAGAAGGAGAAGAATACCAGCTCAAAGGCACAGATAATGTTTTCAATAAAATCATAGAAGAAAACTTCCCTAACCTGAACAAGGAAATGCCTATAAAGACACAAGAAGCTTACAAAACACCAAATAGATATGACCCCCCAAAAAGTCTGCTTGCCACATTATAATCAAGCCACAAAACATACAGAACAAAGAAAAAATTTAAGAGCTGCAACAGAACAGGGCCAACTTACATAAAAAGGCAGACTCATCAGAATAACGCCAGACTATTCACTGGAAACGATGAAAGCTCGAAGGGCTTGTTCAGAAGTTATACAGATGCTAAAACAGCATGGCTGCCAAACTAGAATACTATACCCTGCAAAATTATCAATCACCATAGATGGAGTAAACAAGATATTTCATGACAAAGTCAGACTGAAAGAATATTTATCTACCAATCCAGCACTACAGAGAGTATTAGAGGAAAAACTCCAACATAAGGACCCCAGATACACCCATGAATTCATAAACAATCAATAATTCCACAGAAGAATAACCCAGAGAAAGGAAATACAAACAAGTTACCACCAAAAATGGCAGGAAATATGAATCAATGACCACTAATTTCCCTTAATATCAATGGACTCAACTCCCCTATAAAACACCACATACTAACAAGATGGGTACAACAACAGAAGCCATCCTTCTGTTGCCTACAAGAAACACACCTCAAATGCAAGGACATACACAGGCTTAGAAGAAAGGGTTGGGAAAAGATTTTCCAGTCAAATGGTCCTAAGAAAAAGCAGGGGTTGCAATCCTAATATCAAACAAAATAGACTTTAAGCTAAAAGCAATTAAAAGGGACCAAGATGGTCACTACTTATTCATCACAGGAAAAATTATTAAAGAGGAGATTTCAATCTTGAATATTTATGCCCCTAATATAAGGGCACCTACTGATGTAAAAGAAACACTGCTAAGGCTCAAATCCCACATCAATTCTTACACCCTAATAGTGGGAGACTTCAATACCCCACTTTCAATCCTGGATACATCAACCAGACAGACCCTCAGCAGAGAAATAAGGAGTCTAAAAGAGGTTATTATGCAAATGGATTTATTAGATATGTACAGATTTCCACCCAAAGGCAAAGGAATATACATATTTCTCAGCTCCTCATGGAACTTTCTCCAAAATTGACCACATAATTGGTCATAAAGCAAATATCAGCACATACAAAAAAATGGAAATAATCCCTTGTAACATATCGGACCACAAGGGCCTAAAGTTAGAGTTCAACAACATCAAAACCCAAAGAAAGCCTACCAACTCATGAAAACTAAACATCACTCAGCTGAACCATCTCTGGGTCAAGGAAGAAATTAAGAAAGAAATCAAAGTCTTCCTAGAATTTAATGAAAATGAATATACAAGGTATTCCAACTTGTGGGACACAATGAAAGCAGTCTTAAGATGAAAATTCATAGTGCTGGATGCCTATATGGAAAACCTAGAGAAATCCCACACTAGTGGGGACCTCAGCCATATTGAAAAGCAGCCAAAAGGGGCGGAGTCATCAATTATAGTGATACTGACATTTTAAAACCTCTTTGTGTTAGAAAATGATTAAGGATTCTCAATAAAACAGATTTAGACTCACAAAACCTCTCAACAGTGTACTATGTATGTAAAATACGCATAGGATTCAGAGAGAGAGAGAGAGAGAGAGAGAGAGAGAGAGAGAGAGAGAGAGAGAGAGAGAGAAAAGGGTAAAGATAGCCCTTAAAGAGAAATAGGAATAAAGTAAAGATGGCAGATAAACAGAGTCTGGATTATGGTTATTGTGTTTTCTTTTAATTTTTTTTACTTTTAATGAGCTAACTGCAGAAAGATGGTTGATTGCTAAGTCTGCTAAGTTGGACAAACATATTTTAAAGTTATCTTGACTTTGAAATCTGTTTATAAGAATATGTTGCTTAGGAAAAGAGTTTCTGCTTTTGTTTCCACAGAAGATCAAAACCTGTGGATTGATTGGTTCTAGGAGAATGTGGTTTCATTTGCCAAGGCTTCCTGAAATTCTCTGATGGGAAGATAAACTTCCAAGATGCCAATTGAGATGATCCAGCCTCAATACCCCATGAGAACGCCAACATTCTTTTCCAGCAGGAAGTAGTAAAAGAAAGAAAGCTACATCCAATTTCCCTAAAATATTACTTATTAATGTTTGTTTTCATTACAAATGGTTAATGGTCATAGTCAATCTCTTTAAAAAAAGTGGGGGAGAGCATATATAGGAATGGTTAGAAAAGGTAAATGAGTTTTGATTTATTGATATAAACTTAAGGTCAATTTTGTTATGCTGCATGTATTTTTCTACTCTTGATTAAGGTATGATGCTGATGTAACTCATTTAAAATTGTAATGTGTAGTTTAGAAATGTAGCTTAATAGTCATCTATAACCAAACTTATAGTCATGTTAGTTAGATTTTTGTAAGTATACAAAGATATATTTCAATTAGATAGGTACTCTTCAAACATTTCAAAGACATGCAGAATTTGGCATTTAAAATATTTTAAGAACTTAGACTTTTCTGGACAGTGAGATAGGTCTGCTCCTGGCAGCACAAATGTATTTCAGGAAATTGATGGGCATTGAAGAAACTTCACGTGGAATTTACTTTGTGGCAACTGTTAGCCACTGGACAAGAAACTGTTCTGGTATTGACTGCTTGATATTATGCTGCATAAACTGGACATACAGCTTCCATAGGAAAGTGACCTCTGAATGTTGGCAGAACAAGCCGAGATGGTCCTTTAGGTTTCTGCTTTGCAGAAAACACTTCCACGCATCCTTCTGGACACAAGGAGAAACGACTGATAGACTGCGTCACTTTTCCTGCATCACTGAAAGGTATGCCTGAGACTTTGGGCCATAAAGGCTGAATATGGTGCACCAACATTACAAAAGGACTTTGGGTGACTGTCGAGGCAGACAGGTGTCATCTCTGTCATTTTCTAGACTTTGAAAGTTGCTTGCACTTCCTGTTTATTTAGATAATATTATATCCTTCTGTGGTCTTTGATGTGGTTGAAGGTTTAATAATTATAGGTATAGTTCTTTTTAGTTTAAAAGATATATTACATATGAATCTTTAGACTCACAATGATAAGGTACATAATGGAATATTCTCTTTAACTTTGTGAATACAAATAGACTGGATATTGTGACTGTAATTCCTACTTGAGAACTGTTCTGTTGTAATTTTGCTATATGGACATTGAAACCTTCCTTTTTGATTATACAGCAAAGAGGAAGTGTGGTGGACTGTTCTCTGTATGTTGTAAATAAAGGACTATTTTGGCCTATGTAGAAAACCATAGAAGTGGGTGGAGAATCAGAGTACAGACAGGCAGAAGGAATGTGGAGTTACTCAGTCTCCTTCTGAGCCAAAGAGAAGAGATATGTAAGAAATACAGGGGACAGGCCACGTGGTGGGTAGACTAGTAGATTACAAGAAATGGGTTGAATTAATATGAAAGAGCTAGCTAGTAATATGCTTGAGACATGAGTCAAAAAGTATGAAGTTAATAGAAGCATCTGATTCATTTCTTTGTGAGACAAAAGCCACCGCGGACCAGGTCTGAAACCTCTGGGCCCAAACAGGTCCAGGAAACCTTCTACCTGCACCCTGGCACCTGGGGCAAGCAAGGAAGCTGACCCAGCTCCTCACCAGCTGTAGCACTTAGGAAAGTGGGCTGTGTACCTAGCCTGGGCAGCACAGTAAAGCTGACCCTGACCACAGGGGCACTGCTAAAATGGCCCTGCCCCTAAACTACCATAGGGACGAATGGGTAAGGTGGAGATGCTTCTTTCCACAAGGAGCCTTTCATCTCATGTGGCAGATGCTAGAGATGGCCCTGAGATCATTAGAGCAGGAGAGCTATCTGTGCCCTTCACCAGTTGTAACTCTTGACAGAGTGCCCTTTGCACCTTGCCTGAGCTTTCTTTTTCTTAAATTTTATTTTATTTTATTCTGTGGTAGAGGTTGCAAGGGCAGAGGGTGAATATGACAGGACAGTGAGAAGGATGGGACTGAAATACATGATGTGAAAGCCACAAAGAATACATAGAAAAATCAAAAAAATGATACTATTTTATCATCATTAAAAAGCATATTTAAGAGTACTTCAAGCCATGTCCCATATTTGACATGTGATCTTATAAAAAAGTAACTGATGTGGATTTCTGTATATTATTAATATACTTTGGGGTGTGACATTTGTCACTCAAATGTTTATGAGTCTAGGCTTTCTTTTTCTTCACCAAATATTGAAACAAAGAGTAAAATAAAATAACAAGCCTTGATGTGGTTGATATAGTTTTCAAACATGTTATTCCCTTCAGTGTGATAAAATAAAGTTTGTTACAGAAAAGTAATTAAATATCTCAGGCAAAGTTGGAGTAACTTCATCTAAATATAAATTCTTGGAACAAAATCCAATTTAATTTTCAACTCTGTTCAAAAAATAAGCCCTTTCAGACTACAAAGGTAGACATTTAGTATCAATCATTCATGCACTTTAGAGAATCATTTCTTTCCAGTCTAAATAGTCTCAGAAAGGGTGGTGATGAGAGAACAGGACTGTGTTGTTGAACCATGGGAAAAGTTCAATATTTTGATTTGAGAAAAAATTTTCAGCAAGACATGCCAGTGAATGACACATAAATTAATCCTCTTATTTAAAACAAAAGAACACCATATAGCTACATCTTTGCCTAATATTTTTGTATACAGAAAAGTTACTTTTCAGTAGATATATTAAAAAAGAACCTTTTCTTAATCAACTACATATCAGCTACTGCTCTCACAATCCTAAGACAGGCTGTCATACTGTGCAAACAGTATTTTTTAATTGAGCTAGACTGGACAGTTTGGCAAATTGCCTATTATGTTTATTTAGCTGAAAGATTAAGTATACATTGCATGGCTTATAAGCCATTGCTTATTTTTTCTTAACAAAATTTTATAATTTAAAGAATTGTACAATCCTGCTATTTGTCAGTTTGAAAATGGTGACATACAGCAAGTATACATGGTTTTACCTAATACTATATTTCGCTTCAAACCATGCCATATGGATGAAAACTTCAAATCAACTCACTACGTATGTTCTCTAAGGACAGTTTAGGCACTAGGAATGGCAGTAACATTTGCAGTGGATGCGCTTTTAGGAGAAAAATAAGTCTTTAGCCAAAGGACTTATTTCAATTTAAATTAGGCCATTTCGTTCTTTATTTTTTAATGGAAACCAGAAATGGAACTGAAGATGAGACAATCAATTAATCATGAGTTCCACAGATGAAGTACAAAAAGGGAAAATATCTCCTAAGTAATTTTTAATAGTATTCTTTTGATATAGAAAAGATTTTATGAGTAGCGCTATATAAAAAAAAACATATGTATGTATACACAAATCCTTTTCAGTTTAATATGAACTTATTATTATTCACCAAAAGGATCAAGTATAGTGCACATACATTTTCTCTGCATTTTAGTAGACTAATTATGCCACATACATAGAGAATATATTTTCTACAGCTTATAGACAACATTAGGAGAAGAATTACTTATTTTAGGAACTGCTGGAAACAGAGAAACTGTATGACAGCAAATGAGAAAAAGTTTGAGGCCACAAGCCACAAGTGGAGTTTTAAAACATTCAAGAATTGGCACAGCTTGTTAGTGCACCTACATCTCTGTAACCATGCCAACAGTGCCATGGAGTGCCTCTCTTCTCAGCCACCATCTGCTCCTACACCACCTAGCCTGTTCACACCTCCTCATCCCCATTGTACCATGCACCCTGCAGTCCTGCCCAGGTATCTCATTCCACAGTAACTGCTATGAGGTGATGGGGAGCAGATGGTGGAACAGAAGTGTTTACCAGTAAACCTCTATCATCAAGTTGTTGCTTTTATTGCTCACCTTGAGACCCAAGCTAAGTAATGACATTAAAGGTCACGTGTGATTCTCTTTTTACTTGCTAAAAATTGATGAGCACTGACTAAATTCAGACTTTTTCTGTGAAACTTACATGCATTCCAGTATCTATAAAATAGTGCTTTCACTTCTCTTGGAGAGAAACACAGAAGTAGCAGAATCCTGAACTGAACTCCATGTAACAAAAGACAGCTATGATAATAATATTTTGACAGAATGTGGGCTGTATCTAGGAAGGAAGACCACACATGATATAACAAATGTGGCTTGACAATAAATACAAGTGTAATTTTCTGCTTCTAGTGTTTATTCTGCAAACAGTATCAAAATATAAACTGCCTCTGTTTCCTACCATGAAAGGAAAACAGCTCTAAGAATTTACTGAATCACTTCTATGATTTTGCATGCCTGTTGAGAGACTTATTTTCAGTTTTAGCTTGCCCTTGCCAATCTTCTAAGTGGTCTATAATTCTCAATGATGAGTATTTTGCAGACAGTAAATCTAATAACTTTGACATCTATAAAAGATATTCACTTCGTGAGTTAGATGAAAAATGATGGTGTAGAAATTGAGCCTACCTTGGGATAATGCTAAAGCCATAACTATGGGTAAGAATATAGCTTACACACAATCACAATACTTTTTCTTTTGAATTCTGTTTTTATATCAGTACTACTGATGTTCTTGAAGAACATGTAAAATTGAACATGAATATGTAGTCATATTTAATCAATTGATTTCATTGTATCTTTAGTTGTAAATCTCCAAAAATTAAAATTCCTCTGAGATAGATATATATAATCATTTTGAAAATGAATGACAACAATAGTCCTTATAAAACAGATCACATCATGAATATATTTTATATTTTTAACTTTTCTTATAAAATTTAATAATGTATCATGGAAGAAATTCATTTGCTTTCTTTTTTTTTATGTTTCTGCAAAATGACAAAAAACAATTCCAGCATTTCACTTCTAAGAGTTAACGAGAGCTCTCTACATGTAATTTCCCATTGTAAAGCCCCACAATAAAACATGGTCAAACAACAATATGCTTGTTTATTGCTCATAATAATAAGCATTAAGATATTAAAGATAACACCATTATTACATAATTTACTAATAACACAGATTCGATAATTTCTCTAAATCCTACAGAAGGAAGAAGCTTGATATTTCTTACTCTGATTTTACCACAGATTATTAAAAAGAAGCTACAGTCTTAACCAAATACGTATATTATCAGTAAATCTATTTTATTTTGTCTTATTAAAAAGGAATATTTAATTTATCCTATTTAGCATAGATTTTCAAGGTAATATTTGAAGGTAATATTTCAAGGTAAATTTAAGATTTTCAAGTGAAACAAAATATTTTAGTACTTAGGAGAACACGGTTGAACTTAGGAGAAAGAGAAAAAGGAACAGCCATGCAAAGTTTTAAGAAAAATTTGATTGGTTATAGAAAGAATGACCTGAGGGGAGAAAAGCCTTCATCTTATGTCAGATTTGGAACAGAATAGAAAAAGGGAATGAACCTGATAGCAGTGCAAGAGAAGAGTAGGCAAGTGCATGGGGCAGTGAAATGCCTATGTGGTAAAAAGCCCTGTAATGAAAGCCTGACTACCTGGGAGTGATCCCCAGAACTAACTATGGAAGGAGAAAACCAATTTCTGAAAGCTGTCCTTTCACTACTACAGTACACTATACCATTTTTAACATGTACACTCCCAGCAACAATAAATACAATAAATACAATGCATTAGAAAAATACAAACAAGGAGATGGGCTGGTAGAGAGGACATAGGCAAAAATGCAGTCAGGATGTAATAAAAAAGACAATAGGTAAAATTGAGGCAGAAAATGGAGTGCACAAACAGACCAGGTTATAATGTCACTATAAAGGTCAGTACCCACAAAAACTGGAAGAGTCAGTGCCCACAAGAACCTAGAAACAGTATAGTTTTTTTTTTCTTTCTTAGTGTAGCAGCTTCCAAATCAGGGATTCAAGAATCATGTAAGAGTTGGAGGTTGTATTGTAGTACAATATCCATCTCCTCTTTCTGGTTGGAGGACAAAGGAGAATTTAAAATATATGAAAAAATCTTATAATTTTGATCACTATTGACCATCTTTATTGATAAGTATAAGAGTAACACAGAGACAGTGACAATGGTGAGTGGGTATAACTCCTGTTCTACAAATTGTAGCTTAGAAACTTTGCACCAAATATATTTTTGATTTCAGTCTTTACTTTCATGAATGCCAATCTATACTATAGTATATTTTTAGGCTAAAATGATACTATTATCACTATTAATATTTTAGATAGAGTTTGTTTATATGACCCAGGGTGGCTTAGAACTCACAGTGTAGACAATGTTGGACTCAAACTACTTATCCTGCCTCCTCAAATGTCTTAAATGCTGGAAATTCAGGCCCGTTGCACCTTACCTGACATAATACTATGAAACAAGTTTAATACTGCACATATTTTAACCATGTAAGAGTGTTTTACATTACATTTGGCAGATGTTTTCATTCCTCATATTTATATCTGCTTCCTTGCTAAATATGTTTTCTAGTAATTGGTTAAGGAATCACATCACTGGCAATAGACAGGAAAAAAAAAAAGCTTCTATTTTGTTGGTTTCCTAGCATGATCAAACACATTATAGTTTTAATCTCAGTTCCTGTATATTCCTTTTCTCTTGTCAAATATTCCTTTGGTTTTTCAGAAAATATGAAGTAATCAGTTTAATCTCTAATCCATATTTTATGATCAAGACATATCTTTAACAAAGGCAATGTGATTCTAAAAGATGTTTTGTTACATTTGAGCCATGTATTAAGGCTTTTAGTAACAACATTCCTTGCTAAGAATATTATGTCTCTCAAATAAATATGCTAGGTCATAGGCTGAGATGGCTACTAACTTGAAATACTTTCATCAGGTTTTGAGTGTAGTGAATAAAGTTTATAACACAATAATTTGGTTCAGGTAGAAACAGAAGCAGTTTAATTTTGACCTCAGAATTTCACTACTGAAATTACTGGACCAATTTCATGCCTGTATCTTTATTGGGGGAAAGGGATTAAAATATGCATACTATTCACTAGTTGTTCCTTGCTGACAACAGTCTATATGTGTCCTACACAAGTACACAAATGCAAGTGTTTTACACACACACACACACACACATACACAAGTACACACACATAGTGTCTGCCTATGAATTTCACCTTAATTGAGAGTGCATCCCAATAAATCCTTTTAAAGCTAAAAGTATCTTAAACAGAAAATATATTTCAAGTATTTAATCTATTAAACACCTTTAGCTTAAAAATAACGAAAAGTACATGGTATAGTTTGTAACTATATCACTTGAGTGACTAGGAATTGTAGCTCTCTGCTGATGCCTAGTGTTCGGGAATATTATGTCACATATCATTACCAGAAGAAGAGATTAAAACTGAATTGAAAGTATAACTTTTATTAAATATATATTGTTTTAAAATTATCTGATTTATAGTGGCTTGACTATGATAACTTTAAAGTAAAAGAGTTTTAAAACAGTTACAAGTCAGGAACATCAATATAGGTAAACATTATTTTCCACTATAGAAATGCAACTAATTTAGGCAGTAAAAGATAGATACTGTTTAATATGACAACAAGCAGCCAATCACCAGTAATTATTAAATGGATTTCAATATAAAATACAGGAGTTCACAAACCACAGAGAGGACCCTTATCAATACAATCTAATTACCAAAGAACAAATAAAAGCATATTGGGTAAATGACAGAAGATTCAATAGAGGATTCATTTTCTTAGCTTTCATGTTGAATGTAGGCAGGGCTAATGGTTAGCAGAGAACTTAATAGCTGTTACACTTTTTCTTTTTCTTTCATTTCTTTTTTTTTCTTTTTTTTTTTTTGGCTGGGCATATTTATTTATTTTTTTATTTTTATAGAATAAAGTTTCATTTTTTAATCTAAATATCCCCATGTTCAAACTCCCTTCCCCCTCCTGACCCCTTATGGTCAATCCTTCTTCCCATTCCCCCCAACCCCTCCCCAGAAATGGCAAGAGGTCCTGATGTGGATTAGTTCAGCATCCACTCAAGGCAAAGACAGTGATATTATTCACTACTCAGAGCTATTCAAGGTTAGAACTGAAATTAAGAGTTTTTGAAGCAACAGATTCTATTTCACTCATAGTACATGAATGATTCATATCACAGTTAATTACAAAGTTCTGCATGATGTGGGTAGAAACATCTCCATGTGAAATAATGTTGACCCAACTAGTAAAATGTCTTTAAAGCAATAAACTAACAAGATCCAATAAGACAGATCCTATAATATTTAAGAAAATCATATTACAAAGATCCTAAGAGGAATACCAGAAGGCCAATGCCTCTAGGGGGATGAGGTCATTATATTTTCTTCAAACATGTTTGGTTATTAAAACCAAATAAAATCTAAACCTACTTATGAAGATTGCATATTACATGTAAATTAAATACAGCAAGATTTATTTCCTTAACCAAAAGTCTTCTAATGAATTTTCTCAAATTTGACCAAGCCAAGAATTTCTTATCTAAACTGAACTTATTACTACAGGAATATTCCTAACCAATAAAGAAGAAGAAAGAATAAAGAAAGAAAAAAAGAAAGGATGGAAGGAAGAAAGAAAGAAAACATGAAAGAAGTAAAGGAAGGAAGGAGAAGACAATTACCAATTTGGTGAACATTTTAATATTAAGATTTTCTTTATCATGCAGCCTAGAATAAGTTCAAATTCTTTATGTTATTAGAGGAAGACTTTGAAATTGTAATCTTCCTGTTTTCTCTTACCAAGAGCTAGAGTTACAGATGAGAGTAACCAAGCAGAGTTTCTATGATGTTGGGGAGCAAACATATCAGTTTCTTGCATTTGAGTCAATATCTATAGACAGGAAAATGTTTTAAAAAAGGAAAATTCTAAGAAAATCTAATATGAATACCCTTTAATCCACGGGTGTGTATGCATGTAGTGCACCTGGAATTCACAGCCTTATATTTAAGTAAAGTATCACTGAGTTATATCACAGTTATGGTTTACAGGCTTAAACACAGATACACACACAAAATAATTTTTGTTGACATTTTTCAGTGAAAACATACATTGAAACTTTCTAATTAACACATATACTAGATTAAATTTGAAGACTGGCCATAAAGATCTAAGGTACAATGATTTGCTTCTTTCTTTGTACAACTTAGTGTTAGATACTCTGGTAACTACATTTGAATTCTCACCCTTTACATGCCTTACTTTTTATTAGGAAATTCTTCCAAGATCAAGACCAAAGCCAGATATTCATGTCAGAAATTTAACTCAGTGGTACAGTATCAAACAAAACAAAACAAAACAAAACAAAAAAATAAACAAGATAACAAACCTAAACAAAATAGAGCAAATCAAACAAATGAGAAACTTTCAGTTGAGTAAAACTTCCCTAGACCTTATACTAAGTCAAGTTATTTTCTGCCTTCATTGTACTCCATAGCATTGATATAAGTAATGTCACCCAAGTTGTACCACACAGTAATTTATGTTCATATATATATACATATATATTTTTACTATATTGAAAGGTTCTGTGTGACATGTACTACATAGCATGTTTGTGTCCTCGAAAAAAATCTAACATACAGTACATATTAAGTATTTATTCAATGAATTAATAAAAATTAAAATGTAATCACTAAAATAAATTGAATTCTCAATAGTAAATCAAGAACACATTTACGTTTTTCCTAAGAACATTTAGCTTCTACTAACAATATAGTTACAAGTTCCTATAAACAATCGGAACAAATGTACATTAATATTTGCAAGAATTGTGCCTTTGATAAAGCTATCCAAAGTATGAAACATAATATTTAACGGTATTTAAGAACCTTAGGTAGTCAATAACAATTAGATAGTTGGTGAAGTAACTGGGTAGATACCAGCCTTGTATTAATATAATAATGTTACAGAATATGACTATATTAAGCATTTTGCTGAATAAGTTCCTTAATCTGGAGTACATGTGAAAGTAGATGCATTTAGATATTATGATGAGCAGCATGAAGTGGAGAAAAGCTGGGAGGAAACAGACAGTGGTAGTTTGAATGAGACTGGCCATGCAAGCGAATGGTGGGATCACAGTTTGTAAAATTGTTTGGAAATGATTAGGAGGTATGGCACTGTGGGAGAAGGCATGCCATAGGGAGGGGTTGAGCTTCACAGTCTTAAAAGCCAATATCATTCCAATTCTCCCTCTCCATTCTTTCTTTTCAACCTTGCTTCAGTTTCTTTTCTCTCTCTCTCTCCCTCTCTCTTCTCTCTCTTCCTTTTATTTTTGCCTCCTGTATGACAGCTTTTAGCTGCTACTCTAGATCCATGACTGTCTGCCTTCTGTCATGTGATCCCCCTAATGATGGTCATGGACTTGCCCTCTGAATCTGTAAGCAAGCCCCCAATAAATTCTTCTCTAAGTTACCTTGGTCTTAGTCATGGTCCTCTGTCAAAGCAGTAAAAATGTAACTAAGACATAGATCTTACTTATTTAAACTACTTGTTAATCATTTGTTTTGAGTAGATGAAATCAAATTTTGGTCAATGTTTTCACTGAAAGAGAAGAACTATGCTTATTATTTTCTTGTTTTAACAGATCTTCATTTCATCTCATAGTAATTACTCCCAGGTTGCTTGTTAAAATTCATATGATTTTAAGAAGAACAAAACCACAAACAAACAAAATGTCCTTTTTCCTATAGTGGCATCATTTATATACAGGATAACTTATTATTAACATGTCACATAAATTACATACTAAAATTCAAATTGATATCATTCAAAAATTTTAATTACTATATTTCAACTATGTTTTTTACATCATATTACAAATAAAACCATAATTAATGGCATGTAATAGTGAAGAACCTCAAATCATTTCAATTATACAATAAATTGTATGTTTTATTTATTATTATTTTTACAACAGGATTTCATGTAGTCAGTGTTAGCCTTCAATTGCTGAATGACATTTCCCAACCACAGAGATTCCTAGACTTCTAAACATTTACTAGAATTTGCTTTGCTTTGAATTATTTTTTCAAAAGGGCTTTTCTATGTAGCTCAGGCTTGCCTCAAATTACTATTCTCCAGCCTGAGTCTACTATGTAGTAGGATTAGAGGAGTATCCCAATCACATTGATAATAGCTTCCAGACTCAAAAAGCATAGAATGATGATAAACTATGTATGTTCTTATTGAATGTAAGAAAGAACTATGAAGGGGCTGGAGAGATGGCTCAGCGGTTAAGAGCACCGTCTGCTCTTCCAGAGGACCGGGGTTCAATTCCCAGCACCCACATGGCAGCTAACAACTGTCTGTAGTTCCAGTTCCAGGCAAACACCAAGGCAAATAAATAAAATAAATAAATAAAGTTTTTTTTAAAAAAAAAAAAAAAAAAAAAAAAAAAAAAAAAAAAAAAAAAAAAAAAAAAAAAAAAAAAAAAAAAAAAAAAAAAAAAAAAAAAAAAAAAGAAAGAACTATGAAGATCATCCCACTTTATTTTAGCAATCATTCCAATGAAGCAGTTTTGAAGAAGATAGTTATTTTCTGAGAGTCTAATGCTGTGATGCAAGTAGTGATTCTCAAGGAAAGATCTCAATGCTAGTTGTCTTAGTTCCCTAATAAGACATTCATCTTTCTTAATGTCAATTGGAAAAAATAGCTAAGACTCATGCCATTGAATGTCATAAGTTAAGTTTTATGTGTAGAGAGGGAGAAATAGGAACTTGATTAAGGCTAACTAAAACTTGACAGAATATAAAAAAAAAATCTAAACTTGAAAAACTAAAATCAGACATTTGTAACCAAGCAGCTGATGATATAAGCAAACTTACAAACCAAAGGCTCTTCACATTTTTACTTAAATAATCTATAAAATGGAGAGTCAAAAATCACAAAAAGGGGCTTAGCAATTAAGAGCCCTAGTAGGTGTTCCAGAGGGCGTGAGTTCAATTTCCAGCAACCACAACTTACTTTAACTAAAATGATCCCAAACACACTAAAGTGATATAGTTTACATGGTCTTTGTCTAACTGTCTCACTGACTACTCAGAGTCTGCCAGTTCTGAGCATCTAATCCTAACGATAATGATATTCCAGAGTGTTGATTCAAATGGCATTTTATATGTGGAAAAACATTTTATGAAGAAGACAAAATAATGAAGATTATACCTTGTTATTCTTAACAATATCAATAATGAACTGCAACAACAGAACTAAGATCTTTCATCCCATTGAAAGGAAGAACTCCAAGATGCTCTAAAATACATGTTGAATTGGCTTCATGTGTTCTTCTTTTCTGTTTCTACATTAGAAGACTGACTTATAACTAAGTCACATGTTCCTTTTAATCACGGGTAAACATTACTATTGCTTTTTCTTAAGGCACATTTACTCTTTATATTAAAGTACTATGGCTTGAGCTAAGAGAGTGTAGTAAGTGAGATCCCTCAAATCCATTATGAGCAACCATGTACAACATACTAGGTAGCATTACTGATTGAGAAAACATTAATACTATAAAGCAGCATTCTAATATGCTGTACAATGACTCACAGGAAATGTGAAAGAACAGAGTTCTACAAACTCTGAAATAAGGTGGTATATGGCAGGAACGGGAAGGCATGGGGTGTAAAATATTGACTGCAGTGTGGCAGTATAAAGTGGATGAATTAGTTCAGAACAATCAGTCTTCAACTGATGATGTTAATGTCTGAAAAAAATATCTAAAAATCGTTCTCAGTGGTCTTCAGAACCTTGTACACATCTATGTTTTAACAGTTGTTCACAAAATACTTTCCGATGGTTTAACAGAAGAACTCACCCTTTTCCCTACTTCCCACACATACCAACCCAACGATATGTCCTGTCCTCGATTCTACAATTAAAAGTATAAGCATAGTCATTAAAAGCCATATTGTTTGTTAGGACAACCATTTCATTAAGTGACAAAAATAACTACTGGAATATATATTTTAACAAAACTGATACCCTACACTTAGTTCATTTGCAATACTTTAGAAGTGAGTGTTGTAGACATTAGCATGTTCTTTAATTAAGCAGTTTGTTGAACACAAGGTAAAATGACATTAAAATAATATAAGGTTACACCACATACTGCCTATCTGTACATTCATACTTCATGTTAATTTATTTTATGTTAGATTTTAATCTCTCTTTCCCTAGGGCCTATTTTAGCAAAAACAATATTTCAATTTGTCAAAGACAAAGTGCACTGTGCATTGATTTCACTGTCATGTCCATTTCCTTTGCCAAGAGGGACAGAACAAAAATTTAAGATACGAGTGCTTCGTAACAAGTCTAGCCCAAAGTAGCTCATGGCCTCATCAGAGTTTAATGAGACATTCGATCTAAGAAATAAATTAAGTGACATTTTGGGATCATGCTTAATGAAGCGGGTATATACAGAAGCTCTGCATTGCAATAGTGCTCTTATAATCTGTAGAGAATAGGGCAGGAGAAAGTCATCAATCATTTGGGACAAAATGGCACTCTGTGGAATAGAAATTGTTGAACCTCACTAGCTCCTGGTCTCAATCATGCCCCAGAACTAGTTTCTTGTTATGTTCGTGCCATAAAACAGTCTCTATATGCCTATGGTAATTCCATAAGTCATTGTCTCATCATTGTCACAAACCTCATGAAAACATATAGTGTTTGTTATACTCTAGAGTGAACAAAAGCAATGAAAATACAATTTTGGAAAAAAGAAAGTAGATATTGAGCTTAAGAAAAAAAAATTCCCATAAGAGAAATTAAAAACTTTAATTATAACCATTAGAAAGTAATAACTGGTCCTAACGACCAATGCAGTGGGCATACAACAGCACTTATAGACCTCTAAACTCAATTAGTAAATATGATTTCAAATATATAATTATGTCACTGAAAAATTAAAGTATATTTTTTTAACTACAAATATTTCAAAACAGTCATATTTCATTACAACACTGTCTAATAATCACAATCCTCTTACTATAATTAAAATAAGCAAAATAAAAGATTTATTAAAGACAATTCAATTAAATAAAAACATAAAAAATTGATCTCAATTAGAAAATTGATAGAAGACATAAGGTAATGATTTTCAAATGAACTGAAGTTAATTAAAACCTAAAAAGAGTAAAATGTCTCTCACTAATATTAACACTAATTTCAGTTCCAATGAAAATAAGTCTATTTATTGGCATAAATTTTGGTGTGTTCTTGGAAAACAAAACTTTCTGGTTGAGTTTATGTATTCATTTTTAGGAGCAGCTATGTTCGAAAGCCTAAGTAACATAAACAGATCAATGTAATGTTTATGGGGATTTATTGAAACTCATACTTCATTCTTGAGAATTGTGTACATGGATAAAGTCTTTCCAGAAAATATGTCTGAGTTAAAATGGAAATGTGTTCCTTACAATCTTCCCCTTAAATACAGTTTCAGAAAATAGACAGTTTTCCACTGAATTTCTGTAGAAGTTTTGGTAATCATTCCCTTTGGTAAAAGTAGCTGACAAGGAAAAATCAACTCTTACCTAAGAGTAGTTAATGCACTAGGTAGGGCTAACCTAACCATAAAACTGACTGAGGCCCATTCAGAAAATAAACTACTATTCTAAAGTAATATTTATTCTTATAATTAGTATTGTAGAATAGGTAGATTCATTAAGAGTAAATTTGCCTTCAGAAAGGTGAATATATAATCACAAGGATAAATGACTTTCTTTGTTGTTCCAAAGTTCAATTAAAATAACATTATATGCTTATCACACAGAACAGTGATGGTCTCAAGTATGATTTTAAGATGGATGGGTGGGTATTCAGATACAAAGACTATTGAAAGAAAACATAGTAGAACCTTTTTATTTACCTTTTTGGTTCAAATTCTTTTTGCCAGTAAAGTAGAAATTTACACAGGAAAATTACCAGTACATACAGCTTTGTAGCTCTCAAGTATAACAGGTAAATGCTACTTTTTTTTCATTTTAGTGAAATATGGGGCAGGCATTAAGAAATAAGCCTATGATTTCACATTTATGAAAAACACTGCGGTCAAACTTTGACTCTGACAATTCATACCTTCATTATTTTGTGTCTATAACTTAACTAATTTGTGTCAGTTTGTTTGCTCATACGATGGGCTAATGGTGGCTCTTATACCCTATAGTTGTTAGGATTAAGTAAATCAATCCTTAAAATCATAAAAACTATTACAACAGAGTGTCACATAGTGTGAACTCAACAAAGGAGAGATGTTGGTATGAGTAGCAGAATATGTTACAAGTATTACTACAGCTTTTCCCAACATAATCTTTAATAGATGATCACAAATTCTTTTTGAAGGAGGTTTTACGTTACTTTGTTTTTCCATTATATTTAAAATGCTAAAGCATTTCAGATGAATATTGCTGTATAGCATTTATGCAATAAGAATTGTTAAATTTCTAATATACCAGTAAAGTATTATCATTCTAGTTAACTCAATGGGCAAGTATTCAATTTAGTCATTGATTTTGACAAAAATACTAAAAAAAAAAAAGACACTTAGCATATTAAGGATGGTTAGGAGCAGTGCTTAAATTTCATTAGGAAAACAGTAGGCTTTGTTAATGGTTCATGCCATTGGTCATGAAAAACATCAGGTAAGATATGATTAAGAGGTAACTACAATATATGGAGATTGAGTAGAATGAAATACCCATCGGCAATAACTAGTGGATATTTTAAAAACACAGGGAAGCAATTTCTACCACAAAAACTGATATAGAGTCAAAGGGCATGAAAATAATCCTGTCAGATATTCTCATTCCTAGAAAGAATGCCCTATATTCCTGAGTGGTTCTAATCCATAGCATCTTAAAAGAATTACATGACCTTTGACAGGAAAACCTCATTTTGATATTTTTATCAAAGGTAATACTTAACAGTTACTAATTTTTAAATAGAATTTTAGCATGACAGACCTTTAAAAGGGTCAAATGTTAAATGTGTATGTTTAAGTATCACTCATCTTTTCAGTAGACATAATTAAGATATATATATATATATATATTATCAACTGGCCTTTTAATTAAATGAGCTATGTATGTCTTTACACAGATTTTTAATATATGAGTGAAGTATTTCTATGTGTCTGCCTACAACAGACTTTATATATAGCTCAGGTAACTGGTTTTTAGTATGAAATAGCATTCTGAGGATGCCATTTTAAGCAGTCCAATATCTTAAACAGGGTGATATTTATAAGGTGTCTATTCCAGAAGTAATCTGGAATAGGAAAAGTTAAAAACTGATCATAAAATCATGCATTTTCATTTTAATTGGTATTCTTCTTTAAGAAAAAAATGGATGGGACTGTAGTGATATAGCTTGGCAGTATTCACTCATTAGTGGACTCTAAACAAAAACAAAAAACAAAGCATGTCCAAGCTGCAAACTACAAATGCTGAACAGCTTGGAATCTGAAACACCTTGGATCCCACTCCCTCCAGAGGAAGACCTGATCCAGTCTTGATATTGGGGTGAGGAAAATGGATCTGCCAGGAGTGGGCGCTGAACTAAGCCACATTGGGACCTTGGCACCTCCTGCCCTTGCTGGGGAGGAGATAAAGAGATATGGATAAGAGAGAGTGGCTGGAAGGGGCAGGAGGGGGAAGGGAGCTTGAACAAGAATATACATGGTTGAAAAATATGACTTTATTCATAAAAAATAAAAAATAGACACTTACTACAAAACAATAAAATATACATAGGCTTGAGAGAGAAAATAAAAAAAGGATAAAGGATAGAGAAAGTCCTTTAAAAAAGAAATAAGAGTAAAAATAAATAGTAATAAGCCATGGAAAATACAAAAAAAGAAATGACTCTATGGATGACAGCTAATAGGAATAAAATATAACGTACCCCTTTGCCAATAAAACACTGCCAGCTGCTCAGAGTTTGATCCTCAGAACCTACATGGCCAATCACAAAAATTTTAACTCCAGTTCTGAGGGATCCAAAGCCCTCTTCCTGGCCTCTCAGAGCATTGTGAAAACATTCAGTATAAAGAAATACATACACCTAAAATTTTAAAAATATTCATGTCTGTAAAAGTTTTCAGATAATTCAACAATGTGAAAATAAATATACAGTCCATAGACATTAATATGAAAATGAAAACACTAAGTTGTGAAATCACAAGAACTAAAACATTAATGGAGATAAAGAAACTAAGGAAAGAGGGAGGGAATATGTATTGATCACATACATCAAACAACATAAAAGCAATTTAAATTAGATGCCATGATAAAGCAATGGTTACTTTCCTAAGAAATCCTCATTCAGCAAGACTCATAGATGTCTTTTTAAGATGTATGGTTTCTTTAAAAAAATAGCTAAGTGTTGTGGTAGTGCATGCCTTTAATCCCAGCACTTGGAGGGCAGAGGCAGCCAGATCTCTGTGAGTTTGAGGCCAGCCTGATCCACAGAGTGAGTTTCAAGACATCCAGATCTGTTACACAGAAAAACCCGGACTTTCTGGTAAGCAATTTGCAGGAATTAATTATCAAGTCTTTTAACAACCTTACAAGTTAAGAATTGTTATCCCATTAAGAGGAAATATTGAGGCACTAAGGAGCTAAGGTTCATAGATTGTACATGTGTGTATATTCCATATATGTAGAAGCTCCTATCAAGCATAAGCATGTTCATCCTCAATACCATATCTGATTGTTACTTAGGCTGAAGTGGGCTTCATATTTTACAGAGAACATAAAATAGTATGAGAGACCAATTCAATACTGACTTCAGTCTGAAACATACCTTAGGCTTATAACTTACTTTCTCCACACCCACTTCCCCTACCTTCCCAAGACACCTAATCTTGTCAATGCTTCTACACCCACTCCTCACCTTTACTCAAAGTCAGCCACAACTTTTACACCATTCTAAAGTCTGCTTCTCTTTCTTAATGAAATACAATTTTGTTAAAGTAGGAGGGGATTAGTGAACTGTCAGGAATGCAAATATTAAATGACTGTGTTTAGAAATTACTATAATTTTTTTTAATTTGTTAAACATGATAAAAATTTTAATTATAGGAAATGGGTCCAGGGATATTCATTTGATAGATTTTTTTTTCTATCTTTAATTTGTTATTTTCCAACACTATGGGGAAGCTGATAAATGAAAATAAATAAATATTCAAAGAAATATAATTATGTAACCCAGCTGAATTTCAAAAGAAAATGTGAACACCTAAACACTTATAAAGTCACTGAATCATTAAATCCCCTTGTGACCACTCTTGGGAACTGCTGACATCTTTTATTAACATTAAAATCATATACACATATTTTTCCAAATTATCCTAACAAATGTACTTAAATATATAGGTGAGAATGATTAGGAAATCACTATAATTTGACAACCATATTGTATCACATTGCTCAAAGTACATAGGTGAATTCAGTATATTTGAGTAAACACATGAAGTGCTGTTTTTTTCTGTAATCAGCATCATACTGATCAATAGCGCCAGGTAGCAGGTGTGGATCTCTAGCTTAAAGCATTCAGAATTTCATCACATAAAAGATGAAAAGAAACAATATACTTAAGGGATACTGATATTTTGTTAAGCTCATAAGGATATTTTAAGCATATAATCTTTTATTACTGTGAAAACAAATATACTATGCACAAGTTAAAATATAGTCATATCTACATATGTGTCCAAATTTAATCCATTTCAAAAATTATTACGAAGATTTTTGTGACCATACATAATACTGTGAAATTACTTTAAAGTGACATACTAAAACAATATTATACATATATAAGCATATGTATATAGGTATGCATCTGCATGTATAGACAAGGATGTTCTTGTATGTATATATCTTTTTTAATGTACTTCACTGATTGGAGCTAGAACATTTCAAATAAAATGTAGACTCCTTAGGCTTCTTTTCCACCATTCTAGAGACACTCAATCTAGACACACTGCACATTGGTGTTCTCAACAGAATCATTCATTCTTTTCGTTGTGTGAAAGAAACAAATGGCTTTCAGCTGACTCTCCTGAATCTGACAGTCTTTCTTTCTGAGTCCCATAAAGCTGTCTAAGTGATACAAACATAACTGGTTTACTTCAGAATATTGAGTATAACGTTTCCTAAACTTATTCAACTGTAAATACACAGGCTTGGGAAATAGAGAAAATAATCTGGTCAAATGACCAGAATAAACTGACCTTGTTGCTTTCAAACTTGCTCTCAGGGTCTGTGTTGTCAAGTCCATGTCTACTTGCCCCTTCCCCAAGGGTAACTTGCTGGGACCCTGAAAACTCCCCCAACATATCTACATCTTATATCATTCTAATTAGAAATGTTTTTTTTTGTTTTTTTCCTTTTTAACTATTATTTTATAATGAGGCATATATGTAAACTAAGTACATGCATTTGGTGAGTTAGAAAAAATTGAAGACATATATTATAAAAATATAATTAGAGAAGGAGAAGAACACAGAAGACCTCTTATTTGGAAATAGCCTATTTGTTTTACTCCCTATGCATTATATTGTAAGTCTATGTCCTCTCATGTACCAGACAAAAATAGGTTTACCTAATTCATAAGTAGTAAACAACATGATATTTACAACATGAAATGATCTGAGTCACTTGGAATTTGAAGCCTATATATGTAGAAATATACAAAAACATAGAAAGAAACTCTAATTTAGTAAATATATACCTTGAAAAGTTTGTCTCATCCTTCTGTAATCTACCAGTTTGCTTCATAAAAAGTAAAAAATGAAATTCATTTATTATCACCAGCATATTAGTTCAATATTTTCCAAATGGAAAACATCCTGTTAAGTATAAGCCTCAAATGTGTAGTCTTTACATATACTTTAAGTTTTAAGTAACTAGAGTAGCACCTTACTCTTATTAAAAAATAATGTATTACCAAGACTTCCACTGGATGCTTGAAATTCTGAGCATTATTGAATTCTATAAATACATCATATTTTTACTAGAAATAAAATATAAAGCTTCATTTATTACTTAGGTCCAGTAAGAGATTTAAAACAAAAGTGAAATAGAAAAAATAACACTATCCTGTAATCAAAGTGATATTCTTAAAAAATTGAGTATTAAATTTGCCCCTTTTAATGATATAAAGCATATGCAATATAATAAAGTGAATGATAAGGACATTGTGATGATGTAGACAGTATAGTTCTAAAGAGTAGTTGAATAAAGGCAATTCAATAATGCTACAGATTGTCACAAAAAGCCAGAAAATGACAGGCAGACAGAAAACCATTAAATCAGTCATTGTGCATATGTAGTAGAGATATGATGGACAGATTCATGTACTAGGTAGGCTGAAGTAAGACGATGTGCTATTTCATTACACTATTCAAAATGTAATAAAATTTAAAACTTAAGAATTGTTAGTTTTTGAATTTTTCATTAAATATTTGCAGAAGATATTTGACCTCAGCTAAGAGAAACCAAGACAATCAGATTCAAAAATAGGAGAGGATTACTTTATACAGTAATATTTAGCCCAATTTCTACATCTTAATCTTGAAAAACATTGATAGCAGAGGTTGCAGTAAACATGTTCTCATTTTTCCTCTAACAAGTTCCCAATGCTAGCTCATAATTGAAGCATTTCACATTATTTCTTTCTTGATATTTCTACCACTTCTCTGTTTATTAACATTTGATGACAAATCCCCTGTTATTGGTTTTTGTGAATTTCATACCACTAAAACAATATTTTCTTTCTGCAAATTTCAGTTAGCATCTGATAATACCCTAATGCCTACAATCTGCTACTATATCCTGCTTGACTTCAGAACAGATGCAATAACAATCACACAGAACTGAATAAAGGTACACAAAATACAATGAAACTACTACACTTTTATTGTTTTTCTGTGTGTTGCAATATAACAAAACTATAGAAATAAACAAAAAAAAACCTTTTCTATGTTTATGGCTGTAATTCAGATTTTGAGTACTTGGTCTAGAGATAAGGTCCCACATTTAGTAATACTATATGAGTTTGTCACAGCATGTTTCAAGTGACTAACATTTTTGAAGATATAAGTTAAATGCTTTCATATTATATGTACTGTATTTAAAAACTAAATGATGTTAGAATTTATAGTCATAATGAACTCTCAAATGCTTTCACATTTTATTGAAAAAACAATGCATCATATCAAACAACAATTAATTAATGTATTATTTACATATACTATCTTTGTAGAGATAGAATTATCTCTGAATGAAAAATCATATGTGATATTGCTCCATAAATGTCAATATCTTTTGATGTTTCTTTTCTCTTTCATTAATAAAAAGTCAATTTCTAAACATTCTAAACATTCCTTCAGGAATAATGCTGAATTTAATTTATATTTTAATATTTAATTAGCAATCTACTGTGGCACCTGTAATGTAAAATATATTTAAAATTACCCATAAAAGAACTTTGTTTTTATTTTGCTATTATATTTTTCTTGTTTTTCTTTTTATTATGAATAAAGTCTCATTTTTTAATCCATGTATACCCTTATTTAAACTCCCTTCCCCCTCCTGTCCCTCCCCGTCACTCACTCTTCTCCCCATCATTTTATCTGCTCCCCAGTGAGCGCAGGAGGTCCCAAGGTCCTAAGGTAGCTTAGTTCAGCATCCACTCCGGGCAGATCTGTTTTCCTCATTCCAACATCAAGACTGGGTCAGGTTTTTGTCTCAAGGAAATGGACTATTATATTTGTTTCAAGTACATATTTCATCACTTGCCAGATATCTAAGAAAGTTTGTCTTGTTTTTCTTAAACTTCAATGTTGAGTAAGTCTAACCCTACTCCAATATTAGACAACAGTCACTTGTTTTATTTTCTCCTTTTATTAACATCTATGTTTTGAACATATATGGAATTCATTATATTATATTGTGTGAAGTTGGGACATAACCTCCCAATCAAATTATTTCAAAGTTACTGGTTCAATAATCCAGCCTCAAAGAAGGAGTTTCTATAGAGTTCAGTAGGCAATTTTGGCAGATCTAAAATAAAATCCAGCTTTCCAAGTCTAAATGTGGTTTCTTTCTTTTGCTAACATAATTAATATGCTCTTGTATCATGTTAAGCTATAAAATGGTTCATTTAATCACACTTAATTGAATTTATGATTTTATACTTAATTCAGGTTTAAATCCTGTAACAATAGTTTTTATTCTATCCTCTCCCCTCTTACCATAGTGGTTGAGGTAGCTTATCCTATTTAGCAGGTGGAAGCACTTAAATTAATTCAACAACTTGAAAATATTCTAGGAAATTAAAATGGAATGAGATACTAAACATGGTATCCTTATTAGGCATGGAAGAAAGAACACAATTTAAGGAATAATATTCAATAATAGACATCAGCATGGAGCTAGGTAAGACTTAGGGTCACTGGGACTTGTGTTATACATTCTCACATTGTTACTTGCAGGTTTATTAATTACATGTTTAGTTTTAATATATAAGATTATTTGAAGTAGAGTTTCTGTAATTACAACATCCAAAAATGCTTAAAAAGACCAAATCTGCCTTTACAATGCTAGGGGATATAAAGTGTAACTGTGTTAAAAGGTAGGCTAAAAACAATAATAGAACTAATGTTTGTTATATAATGTATTATATAAATATAAATTTTGTTACATAATGTATTATATAAATACAAAATAGCATGAAAATATAAACTTCAGGAAAATAGAACCATCACATATGGATGTAAAGTTTTCATTTGTGTGACACCTTAGTATCATCAGGGAAACACACTTAGTAGGCAGTTCCTTGGGTCAAATAATAATTTGTCAGGATGCTAAAATTCTGCTTGATAAGTAGCACAGTAAAATAAATGAAGGTAACTTGTAATTAAGTGCATTATATATTAAACCCATTTCATCGAACTTGTCAGCATACACTTCACCAGAAAATAAAAGAATTTCCTAGCTCCAAGAGGGAGCCAAGTAGAGTGCAATCAGTGGCTTTATTAAATGATGCCAATGGGAGATAACTCTGGCTTAGTGCTAGGGCAATGAATAGGCCTTAAATTTTTGAGCAGACAAATGTACCTTTAATTCAGTTTAATAAAATAAGAGACAAATCAATAATTAAAAGGTACTTGACAAACTAATTTAACTGCATAATGAGGGTAATCAAAAGCAGCATTTTGGAATATCAAAATGTAGGAAGTGTGAATTTAATGAAAAAAGAAAAAAAGCTAAGGTTAATTTAAAAATAGAAATGTGATATTTAGGAAAAATATCCTGCAATTTTCTGCTTCATTCCAAGCTCTGCAGCAGGAATTTGAATGGTGAGTTAAAGTTTTAATTTGATGACTGATAACTTCTCTGTAGTGAATCATTGATCATATTTTTGACTTCTCTATGTTTTACTATTCTCAGCTGTTTAATAGGACATTAAGTTTGGCTACTTGAATTTTATAAAAACTGTGAATAAAATGGAATTGGACAGGAGTCCTCCAGTTTCTCTATTATCAAATAAGGGTAAATAATTTTAGAAGATAATTATTATTTCCATTACCTTTATCACACAAAAGGACACCTTATAACAAAACTGTAATCTCAGAATAAAGAAACAATTATTTAAATTTGGTATTTTTTTTTTAAGTTTATTTAGCTTAAATTCATTGTATGGATTTTCAAAGCCACCCTTTACTTACCAACCAATAGAGGCTTACATAGTGACACTAGATCCCTGATCATGTTTTAGAACATTTGAAACCTTAGGGCCCTCTACTTCCCCACATCTAGGGAAGAACTTTTCTTATATGGATACTATCTTTTTCTCTAAAATATTTGTACAGAGTATGAACTCAGATATAAGTGAATTAGAGTTAGAAAGAAGCATTCATTTTTCTGTGTAACTACTTCCATATTATGTTTTTTGAGATTAGTGTACAATCTTTTCACAATGTAAGCACTGATTAAAACATCAAAACTCTTGAAGCTATCTCCAGTATCTTTCTTCTTTTTCTCTTTCAGTAATTTTATCAGAAACTGGTATCATATAAATGTAAAGCTGAGATGTCTAGAACATAGAAAATTCATTATTTCCATACAGCAAGCTAATTAATGCACAATACCAAACCAAATAGAAAAATAGGTATATTTTGAACATCCTTTTGTACTACTGGGTTAGTTACATTTCTAGTCTATATTCTTTAATCCTGCTTCCTAGGATATAAAAAAAAAATTTAACATTTAGATAGTAGAATCTATCCTACTTTGAATTTAAAATGAAAGACCAATAGTATTAAAATTGATTGAAAGAGAATTTATTTTATGCATGATTTATCTAGATCCACAGAACATTGGAAGATCACCAGACAGTGGGGTGTGCGGCAAAAAGACTTTATTGGCTCAATACCAAATTATGGAGGTAGGATGAGGTTTACCATACAGTTATCTTACAGAATCCAGTTCACCCACAAACCAGTGTCTTTCATTTCCACACTCTTCCTTGGGGAACACCACAGGTATTTAGTCCTGGTATGGCTTATTTTTCTGGTAGAGCTATAATCTTTCTGATGCAGTACATGTACATATATATGTATAAATACACATATTCTTTTAAAGTTCTTAAACATTATACAATATGAAGGTCATATTCTATTGGTTGTATATTAACAACACGTTTTATGATTCCTAACACAAATTTAAATAAAAATTAGGACTGTGCCAATTCCTTGGCTCAAAAGAGTATACATCTAGTATGCTAATGACCTGTACCACTCTAACTAAAAACCTGAATAATTTAAGTGATGAGCATTTTGGAGGCAGAAGCAATACACAGACAGAAATAATGGGGGCAGCCATTCTGTGAATGAACAGCAAATTTAGCGAAAAACAAGGCAGCAAGGAAGTGAATAGAATCCAAATAATTAAGTTCTAGGTCTGTTGCTGATACATCCTTGTTATTTAAGAGCACTGGAGGTTTTCTCTTGAGCCTAAATATCCTTGCACATTGCACACAACAAGTCATGAAAAAGTGCCCAAAGTTGAGTAGGCAGCCTTACTGCACATTGTATTGAAAATATCCGCCTCTGCCCTTGCCCTAAGAACCCTGCAATCATCAAAACTGCCTAGTTAAGCATCTCTCCAAGGCCTTGTCCTACAGAGGCAGGTAACTTGTACCAAATGCTAGATTTAAAGGTTAAATGTTCTCACAGTAAATTCTACTAGATTTTTGTTTTCTTTGTCTTTTGGGGTAGGCACAGAAAAATGTTTTTAGTCACGTTTTCTTCATCCTTTTAAGGTTATTAGGCATTTTAGGCTGTCAATATTTAATGAACAAAATGACCTTATACACAGTAATTGAAATAGATATGTTTCATTGTCATTTATAGTGTTCAATTTCATAGCACATGTGCTAAAATAAAACTGGAATGTCAAAAAGAAAGTTAATATGCTCTTTGGGAAATGATGATAGAAATTCTAGCAGTGTCCCAGATTTTAACATTTTGCATTATATACCATTACTGAACTATTGCAAAATAAAATATATGATAAAATGTAACCATTTTGTTCCTTTTGTTTTGAAAAAAACATTGTTTATAATTAATGAAACACATTCTTGAGATATATTGAGGAAAAAACATTGTTTATAATTAATTAAACACATTCTTGAGATATATTGAGGATATACAACTTTTGTTAATGTCTTCTATATCCTATTAGTAAAAAACTATAAGTCTTCCCAGTTATTGATTACCCTGGGTTCCTATGGGGATTTTTGTTAGCCAACATTCCATTTGGCATTCCTTTTCCAAGTTAGCATAATGTATTCAATCTTAAACTTTTCATACACTTGAATTATTTGCCAACTTTTCTATATTTTCTACATCTTCCAATTTGCGTGTGTGTGTGTGTGTGTGTGTGTGTGTGTGTGTGTGCCATTTCCTCCTCATTTTCAGTTTTCTTGTCATAGTGAAGGAAAAATAATCATGTCCATGTCAGCTCACTGGGTGTTACATTCCTTTCTATATAAAGCTTTCCACTGGTACCCTGTCCACACATACTCATATCTCCTCATGAAATTAAAATTAGATTACCAGACAATATAAACAATGGTGGTAATCTCAATGCAAAAAAAAATAAATACAAAACTTATAAACACAGAGAATGCTTTTAATGTTTCATGATGACGCATAAATGTGATTTTATTAACGTAATAAAATGTTTGAAAATTATTTTTAAAGTATGCACATATGACTGTAATTAAAATGGTCTGTAGCATTGTAAATCCAAAGTAATTTAGAGAATAACCTTCATTGCTTTTACTGGAAAGCTAACATCTGTCTGTTATTAAAGTTATGCAGAGCAAAGAACTCAACTAATTTCATTTCAGTGCTGGTTAAAATATGTACTCATTATTGAACAATCTGATGTTAAAATCAATTAAAATAGTATAACAAACTTCTCGTAATTTTTTTTGCAACTAAGATTATGTCACTCCCCTTACATTTTCATCAACAGAACTATTAGTTGAACAGGAGGATAAAAAAAAATAAAACTCTAGGTTTCTTGCTAACACAAGTATTTAGATCAAAGAGAGTAGACCATTATTTCTGTTCACATTATGCAAGCTTTTGCAGTCCATATCTAATTTTCTTCCTGGATACTACAGAAGGTCTCCAATAGCCATACTGTTACCCAATTAGATGCCCTGGTTGTAGTTTTTACTTTTCAACTTGATTGTAGAAGTTGATGGTTTTGTTTAACTCCTCAGTATTTTAAAAAGACATCCCTTTTTAGGCTCCTAAAATAATATTGATTTTTTTTAAAAAAAATATCTATTTACTTATCATTATTGAAATTTTTTTTTAAAAAGATGCAGCACTGAGAATATCTTAAAGGGAGAAACTTGATAAACACAGCTTCAAATTTAACAATAGTTGTAGTTAGTTTGTTCCTATGTGGGCATATTAAATAATAAAAATAACTGTTCATTGTGTCTCTTTTCTGTAAAAGACATGGAACATAAAAAATAAAATCAAAGGCACCTCAAGCCAGGTTAGGCTCAGGTGCAGATGAAGAAAACAGACTAGGTCACCACTGACACCCACGGATGCACTATGGCCACCACAAATTCCTGCTAAGCAAACCTTCTACAGTCAAACAGAAGTTTCTTGTTGTTGTTGTTTTGTTGTGTGTGTGTTTTCTGTGCATATTCATCTACTCTGCCTTACAATGGTAGATTTGGAGATGGAGCACTTGTCCTTTGTTTCTTGTTGTTTCCCCTTTCATTATGTAGAGAATGGGAGAGTCTGGTTGTTGCATAAGAGATATCTACTGTTCACATCACTCTACAGCCTAAGTACTACATCTTACAGAAACACATGCTACAATTTATTTAAAAATAAAAACAAAAGAGTAAGACTTATTAGCTGATTACAGAACCAGCATGGGCTTCATTCTCTATGAAAGCAAAAGGCCTGCCAGAGATTAGACAGAGATGAGATGGGAACATCATGAATAAGAGAATCATTAAGAGAAAGCTGATAAAACTACACCTATGTACTATAAAAAAAGTACCATGAAACTATGAAAAGACAAATGGATCTAAAAGTTAAATGCAAAGGCTGTTGATTGTTAGTTTGATGACAACCCAGGAAGAGGCTTCTTTTCTTAGTCTTATAAAATTTTTCTTCTTATTTTCTCTTTCAACATATTGTTAACTAAGAAGCTGTTTGCCAGTATATTGTTGAGTCTGAAAATGATTCAACACCCAAAGGAATGGCTAATATGCTTTTTGACAGAATCAGGATTTGAAATTTGTAGCAGATAGTGGTGGTAAACATAAATCAAACAAACTTATACTTAGTAGGGACAAACACAAATATTACACAAAATCAACAAGTGGATTACACTGTCTCAGATTTGTTTTAATCCAAATTGTGTACACTTTATGTTGAAAAATAAAAACAAACAAAAAGTGATAAAGGTTTTAAGTAATGAAAGAGCCAACATGTATACCCACAGAGGTAAGATTACTAAAAAAGGTAAGAAATCTTATTCTGTCATGGATTTTGTAGAAAGGGAAATGAGAATAGGAGCAACCATCATTCTATATGGCATAACTATAAGGGAAATATTTGAAAAACAATGTACATATGTACTTTGAAGATATACCATGAAAATATGAACAAATGCAAAGAGCTTTGAATGTCTGAATAACTACTATGAAGAAGTAGGGGTATCTCCTGTTCTATATTGTCCCCAGTATAGACCTGAGAACTTACAAGATGACAATTCTCAGTATAGGAAGAATGACATATTTTTAGTGAAAGGAGCTCAGAAACTTGTAAAGGAGGATTTCATATTACTACTGCCTCATTAGGAAATAAAAGAACATCAAATAGGATATTTTTTTTTACAGTAAATGGAATAGCCTAATCTAAGTTTATTCTAACTTTCATTTTTTTTATTTTAAAATAAAATTCTTTTTTTCCTTGTATATCCTTATTCAAGGTCCCTTACCCCTCCCACCACATCAGGTCATTCTCTCTTCTCCACAACTCCCATCCCCCCCCCCCGGGCAGGCAGCATATTCCAATAAATAATATTTCACATTTCTATGAAACGAACAATATTGCAAATAATGAAACAAGCTCTAATTCAATGTATCCTACCATTTTACATTGTTAATTATTCTAAATGTCAGTTTGGATAGTGTATAATAAAAAATAGCAACTTTCCTAATATTAAAAAAATACAATTTGGAGTTTATTTGCCAATTGTAATCACAGAGACATCCATGTTTGTATTTTTACACAATTCCAAAATGATTAGTTGGATTTAGGATTTCAGTTTATGATAAGAGACTAGCCATTTCCTCATATGAAGCTATGGGAAAAAATTTGCATGAGTAGATTGTCCAAAATAGCTACATGATATAATTTATAATCCCTTTACTCATTAAGCTGTATATGCATATAGACATGTATTTGTGTTTGTGTGTATGTATATAGCACAGGAGAATATATATTATCTATTCATATGAATGTATGATATAATACATTTCCATTGTATACAATACAAACCAGTTGAAATGGAACATGGTTGCACCACTGTTACGTCTTTGGCAGGTTTTCAAGTGAGAGTTTAAACTTGTATGGAAACAAAAGGAAAATTCAAGAGATACAGGAGAAAAGAAAGAGAAGCTTCTGGCTTTAGTGCCAATAAATTTAATAGAAAACAGTATAAACAGAAAAAAATACAAACATAGGGTCATGGAAATAGGATATAATACAGCACAGCACTTTTTTAATAAGAATCATTGTTATAAAATGTTGGATCAATAAAACCTTTAAAAATAGAAAATTTCATCTGGTATGGCGGTATACTACAACAAATCAACAGAAGGCCAGTCAGAAGTTAATTCTGCATTTGAAAATTATCTCTTGCTGCTCATTAGTATTTGAAAATTAGTACATTTAGTTCTCTATCAGACAGCCTACAAAATACAAATAACATCTATTCTCTTTCCCCTTCTTTCTTGTTCATGCAGCACATATTTGTCTTAATGAGTACATGGCTTTTTAAATGATAGTTGTAAAACACAACAGCATCGTTTGCATTTCAGAAGAATCAGTAATATCCATCTTGAATTTTGTCCAGAACAGAAATGGTGCTAAAGAGAATCTGCCTCATGCTGATCAGTTCAAAATCTGTTATTGCAGCTTTAAAATTCTGCTAAAAATTATTTTTAAAATGCTTTTTGCATGAGATGCTAAAATGTGGGAAAGACCTGGTTTAATAGCATGAATGCAAAAATAAGCTAAGTTAACTTTTTTTTTTTTTCCTTTATTTTGTATTTATTAAAAAAAAAAACACAGTAAAAAGAATTTAAAATGTGGAAGAGTTAACAATAACTATATAGAGGATAAGAATGATAAGCATGGCTTATCAAGGGTAGACATACAAATAAGATTGCTACACCTATATTTTCTTTGTGTTAACTTTTAAAAAGACTGCAGGCCACAAGATCTTGACTTTACCTTCTCATCACCTGGGACTTGCTTAACTCCCCACAGTCAGATGATAGTATTTCTCAGTCTACTTGAAACTCTTCTGTTAACTCCAGCTATGTGACCTAATCCAGTAATTCAAATTTTCCTATTCAAACAACGAATGTAGTTCCCCAAATACTTTTCTTGGAATTTGTTTTTCTATTTTTGCTTTCTTAGTCTCTTTTGATCTCATGTTCTCTTTCAATCTTATTAACATAATTATTACCTCTGTATGGACAGATTAAAAAATAGGTAGTTATCAATACCTACTTCATTCCTAAAAGAAACACTCTAGCTGTACTCTGTCTAATCATCAAATCAGAGGAGTCAAGGAAGAATTTCTAACCAAACTAAGATCCTTCATCAATTTCCTGCTACTCCTCTCTTTTATAAACAAACAAACAGGGAGAAAAATAGATACACAGCAACTGATTCAGGCTCAAGGATAAATTTAGTCACCTCTTTGTATAAACAAAAAATAGTAGTGCTAACTAATATTCCCTAATTCCAGCTAAAATGATTCTACTTCAGGTACTTCAGGCTTGGGTAAATGCAATAAGCTAAGAGTTCCTATTACTCTAATTTTACTCAATCTATTTTCTCCATATTTATCAAATCATTCTTTTCAAAACAACTTCTAATATTCTTCTGATACTTTAAATCTTTGCCTCCCACTCAAACAATGATCATATAATGCACATACATTAAAGATCCTTACAGTGCTTTACTAGATGTACGGCAGAAACTGAAATGTATTTGAACATAAGATAGTGCTTTAAATCTTTTTTGCTATTGTTGCAAAAACAGAATATCACTTATTTAACAATTGAAATAAAAGAGAAAATCATTTCTTATAGTCCTGGAGGCTGAGAAGTTCAAGATCAATGCAGTGATGATTTCTACATATACTTTAGGATTCTCTGTGTGTCTAAGATGGAATCATAATGCTTTGTCTTCCAGAGGGATCACAGTGTCTGCACATGATAAACAAGTAAAAGAGAAGGAACCAACTCCTTAGATAACTATTGTAGTGGCCTGAATCCTATCTTTAAATAATCATTGTCATGACTTAATCACCTTACAAGAATACCACCTCTGAATAGTAGCATCACACTGGTAATAAAGTTTCTACATATTAATTTTTTGAACATTCAGAAAATGGATGTGGTGAAATAAGGGTCAATTGAAATATAATCCTATCTGAAGTTCAGAGCCATTTTAAATGATTGCTCTGAAATGCTGTGTGCATAGTAGTCTTTATTAACAATAATTATTTATGCCAAAATAATATTTTCCACATTTTAAAATGTAATGATCACCCCAAACATTCTGTTCACTAATGTGTAAGAAAGCACTAAATGTCATCTAGACTTTTAAAGTACATTAAGCTGATGACTCTGAAAAACAGAGCAATACTACATTATTGGCAGCAAACTAGAGACAGACTGTAGCATTGCTCAATGTTAGACACAGCATCAAGGTTTTCTTATTTCCAACCTTGTCCTTTATTCAATAGATGAAGAAAAATCAATTAGTAGATTGATTTTTTTGTTGTGTTGTTTTGACTTTAGGTTTTCATAGCACAAAATTCATAAATTTATAAAAATTTAAAGAAAAATCCTTTATTCTACATTTATAAAAAAAAAAAACCAAAAAAAAAAAAACCACTGAGGTAAAAAAGAAGGATTAAGTGGAAAACATATATAACCAAAGACATAAAGGGACAGTGTGTGGAGAGTACGCATTCAGAAACAAGATGAGTAAAGGTATTTGATAAGCAATTTGAAATCAAAATCAAAAGAAATTCAAACATAGAAACTTGGGAAGTGCTAGAGACAAGTGAATAACACACTGGCTTATCTGCAAAAGATAACTGTATGTTTTGATCCTTCCTACACTATTTTTTTTGAGATGTTCAGAACATTGTAGTAGTAAAGATGATATATTCTCTTTCGTAAAAATTAGCAGAAACAAGGGAAAATGACATGGTTATTCTAGCACTAATAGTTTACAATCTACGAATGCAATGCAGGGACTTTCCCTCAAGGAAGGAGAACAGGAACTTTTCCCAAGACAGTGACACTGGGCAGTGCTGTCACATATCAAAGAATAGATGAAACCTTCTATCCAAAATCAATTTTATTTAAGTGATTACAATTTGCATAAGAATCACCAATCACAGGCAATTCATAGTAGAGTATATGTACAAAAGAAAAAAATAAAGAGGCTTAAAGATAAAATGTACTTAGCAATCAAAAAATATTGACCCAATCATGGCTCAGAGCTATCTAGAACTAGATCACCTACTTGCTCTTCTTAAGAACAATATATTCAGAGCTAGAAGTGGTTCATTCTTGATACAGAATGACTGAAGTATGGAATCAAAGGAGTTCTTGCTTTAATGCTACTCTCAAATCCAGAGTTGATTTCATATCAGGGTTCCTAAATTTAGAGTTTAGGTAGGTAACAGAAAATAGTAGCACACAGAAACTTCTAAACCCTTTGTGATGACATGTGAATGGACCTATGAAAGATAACTAAACCAACTGTTACATAAAGCAGACAACAATTCACAAATAAACACAAGAGAAGATATGTATGTCACTTATATTTGCATAGTATTTGGCATACATGCAAATAAATAATTTCACACATCTTTTCTCTGTAAAAAGATTTTTAGTTTGGCTAGCACTAATCTTTGTAGGGTTGTCAAATGCTTAAAAGGAATTTACCAGAAAAAGTAGCATTTGGCCAAACTAATCATAGGAAGTTGTCAGCTACTTTATTGAAGATCATCAGTAGAAATGACCAAAGGAAGGGGCTTTTTAAAAGGCAGAAAATTCAATAGAAGTATGACTTTAATACAAACTTAGTAATTAATCTTCATGGAGACAGACATCAGTGTTACAAATAACACAATTCGCCATTAATGTCTAACACACAGTTATTCTTGTTGCCATCAGAATCAAGAAGGAATTTTTACTAACAGAGACTAGAACAGTGCAGTTCTTTGAGAAAAAAAAATAAGCTCAGGTGTTCATTAATGTTTTACAAAGACAATTTAGAAAATTTTTAAAAACATTTCCTTTTATTTAACTGGTCAAATGGTACATTATATTTTTCATTTTGTATAATGTCAGGAAGTACAGAGCTATGGCACCACCTATTGTGATACTATTTTAATGCTGATGTGAAATGTCAAGTTTATTATGTACTGTAGGTACAGGCCCTGGAATTCAATGATCATGAAAATGCAAATGTCATATCCTTCAGGAGTTACATCTAAGGTCATAAATCCCTATAAAATATTTGTTACAGCATTTGTTAATCTACTGAAAATAGGTTTATAATGGAGTATTATATGTGTCTTAGATAATAGTAATATTATGGACTTTAACAATAATACTCTCTCTCACTCCATCCATATATATACATATGTATATACACACACCCATTCAAATTGAATTTCTGAAGAATCTCATATAATTTACTATTTAAAAAACAGGTTTAGAGGTATAGAACAATACTAAGTATGTCTTTCCCATTAATATTTAGGAAAACTAAAATACAAATAATAGCCTAGCTCTTCATATCACTAAGTCCAAATCTTAAAAGGATGATTAACAAACTGTAGAACCTTTCTTCATCAAACACAAGATAATATACTCCAATGGTTATTCAAGTATAATTCCTCTTTTTTCTTTCAGCATTCTAAGGTATTTTAATTTCAAATGTATCACTTTCTTTGTGTCATTGTGCTAGATTTTTAGCTTCCATTTTCAGTATGCTAAGTTAAAAGACAGACCTCTGACTACTGTGGAAACTTTACATAAGCTACAACACATTATCAAGTTCAAGATCTTCATCTCTAAAAGGTGGTGAAAAACCATACTTTACAACATAGTTTGTGTGAAGTACTATGATAATATACAAGAAAGCACACTTACCAGCTGCTTATTCTGCTAAATACTTAAACACAGTGCCATTTTATTGTTTGGCACTGCTATTTTAGTTTTACTACTCTGTTTATCTCTTTTTCTCACTTATAAAAAAATAAAGAACTATATATACAGACATGGTAGCAATTGTTCTATGAAAGACACACATGTAGGGACAATTTTCCAAATATTTTATGCATTATAATAGTTTAACAGAGAAAATTAAATGCCTATATAGTTGTAGCTATGTTGAAGTACTTTGTTGGTCTCTAGGAATAGACAAAATGAAAGCTCCATGGAAAATATACACTTTGACTTGTAGTGGAACAACTTACCCTGAAATCATCTTCAAGAGAATGACAGCCTACCAGATAAGATTTCAGTTTATGATGTATTAGAGGGAATCTAGGTTAAAATAATACAGAGAGGCACACAGAAATATATTCTGTGAATGTCATTCAGTTCATCTATAAAACACAGATCTTAATTAATAGCCTTAAGAGATAAGAACTTGGTCTCAAAACAATGCCTTTAGATTTTGACTGTTAAATACCAACATGATTAGTTATATGAATAATGGAAAAGAACCTTACATGCCACTTCTGTTAATCCAATTTGGCTTTTTATCATCTAAAATAATATTTTTAAATGCTTTATTTTTTACTGTGATTTTTTTAACAGTGTATTCTCTGTGAAAAAAAGGGCTATGTGTTACTTTTTAATGATTTAGTGACTATCTTGGGAAAGGAAGGTGCTACATAGAGAGGTTTCTTCAAGCAATGATGCTATCCACATTTTTTCTCCTTTTATAAATCTAAACTGAAAGAATACTTCTGATTGTCATTTCTGTTCCTAAGCAACATCCACAAAAGGTAAAATGTCATCTGTACTGGTACTTTTGCTGCAAATCACAAAAGAAATTTAAAGAAATAATAATAATAAAAAAATCTTGGTTGACTCATCACACAACACAATATAATAAAGCAGAGGAAAATTATAGCTAAAATGAATTCAGGTCAAGAAAAGAAAAAATGCTTGCATTGTATTTGTTTTTAAAGAATATCAGATTTTCCACAAGGTGAATTTTTTTTCTTAATCTGGAAAATAAAAGTGGACTTGGCATTTAGTAAGCAAATAGCCAAGTGTTGGGATATCACAGAAACTAAATTTTCCCAAATTCAAGAGCCATATGTAATTAAATGAGGTGACACAATGGGTAGAAGTAAGAGGAACTGGATCTAGGGAAAAAAAAGATAATAAGAGGAATCATACTTAATGAGTTTTATTCCATTTCAAGTTATTATGACATGACCAAAAGCAAACAACCTAACAAAAATCATGTCACTTACAGGGAAAAAAAGTCTCTTGAGAATGAATACTTCCTTTGCAATGACTAGAAGGATGGACACATATGCACAATTATGCCTGGCCTCCTCTCCTGGTCCTGGAACTTACATATCTTTTGACTGCATGCCATGGTACTTCTTGTCTTCTTTCTCTCTAATACTCTAGTTTGTTACTTTTCAAGTACTAGGTCATACTAAATAATTTCTGCCTAAATATCAGTTTCCTCACTTTCCTCTTGATTTCCATTAACTGAAAATCCTCCATGTCATATTCTCAGACAACATTTATTGCAGCTCCCCTCCCAAAGTAACAAAAGAATACCTTTTGATACTCATACCAGCTCCTCCAATGCCTAGCTACAAAAATATTGATATATTCAATTCTTCTCTGTGCCTATTAGATGATAAAGACAGGAGATATAACTTGTAGTCCAGTATCTTTGTGTTAATTGTACATGCTTGGGGAGCTGCTTTTTTAAGCTGTCTGTAAATAGTTAGCTACATATGGAAGACTAACATCCTGAGCATACTCTAGCTGCTACAAATTTCCCATCAGTTTTTTTTTTTCTAAATCAAGTGAAGCAAAGTAACTAAGCTAAATTTAACCAGGCTAGTCTACAAAGCAAGTTCAAGGACAGGTTCCAAAGCTACAGAAGAAAACTCTGTCTCTAAAACCATAAGCAAAAAAGTAAACATTTAAAAGTATACAAATTAAAACTTCTCACAGTTAAGAAAACATAGCCATACTCAAATCAAAAATAGAAGTTGACAAAGAAAATAAAAATAGAAAACATCCAGAACTAGACTTGTCTTAGTGATCTTTATTATTCAAAGTAGAATATGAAAGAAAAGAGGGAGAGGAACCTTTAGAAGTTATCAGAGGTGTAATAAAAGTCACAGCAAATAAAATGTAACCAAAATGTCAACCAACTCATCAGCAACAATGGATGCCAGGAAGTACAAGGCAGATTTTTCAGCATATTGAGATTAAAGTATGACTCTTAACCTTGAATATTACCTCCAAAATAAGTAAAACATGCTCTTATATTTGCTAATTTAAACATTTTTGTTGTCCTCAGCAAGAAACTTGGGTGATTTTATAATAAAAATGTTAGGTTTATGAAACATTGAATATCTACTTTGAAAAACTTAGCAGTAGTTGGGTGTAGTGGTATACATCTGAAAATTTAGTGTATGGGAAGATGAGACATCAGAAAAATGAGTTCCAAGCTAGACTACAAAATGTAGAAAGTTCCTTTGTGTGTGTGTGTGTGTGTGTGTGTGTGTGTGTGTGTGTGTGTGTGTATGTGTGTGTAAACCAAAAAAAAAAAGATAGCTGCACCTGTGGCTTCAGATAATTTTAAACTGCTACTTTAACTATTCCATTCCTAAACTTTGGGCCAAGTTAATTAGGTGTTTGGCCAAAATGTTGATTCAATTCTGAGTGTCTTTTTTAAACCATTGTTGAGTTGCTACCAGAAGTATTTTTGCTCATGGCTTTCAAGGGAAGTTCTGTCTTGCCTAGAAGTACTACCTAGATTGAACAAAGTTTTTGTTAACTTTGTTAATCAGTTGCAGTGACTTAGATAATATTTGTCAGGCAGTTTTCATAGTGAAGGAACAACAATACATTATCCACTTATATACCATGCTAATTTGAATGCTTATTATATATTTGATCACATTCATAGCCACCATAAGAGTCACAATTTCTAAATGGTTATACTAATCTTTAGCCCAGAGTGACTTCTAGAGCTGAGTTATGAACCACAGCAGAAACAGTGGATTTGTAATGGGATTGACAATTTTAACTATAGTAGCATAAACAACAATGGCATTAATAAAATCCTTGTTTAGATATAACTCACATAAAAAGTAAAAGCCAGAGGTTGTGAACAGCTCAGTATATTTAAACCATTTTTGAATCCATTTGAAATCTGAAGACTGTTGTATTCCTTCCCAAGCATTACCTGGTAGTCTTTCAAAATTCTGTTTTGTCTGACAAAAAAAAAAGCCCTGTATGCATGAATATGTCATATGATTTCCTATGAAATATTTCACCCTTTATCTTCATCTAAGAAGAATGCCAACGACACTTTCATGAAGTAAATGTTATTCTTCCCTGGCCTTGCTTTTCATTTCAGTACTCCTGGGAATAGACATGGTCAGTGAATCTACAGAAGTAATAATGTGCTGTGAAGATTATGATTTTCAAAGACTGTTAAAGTGCCACTGTATCTGAAAAGTCAGTGTAATACTAAAAAAGAATAAGACTGCCTCACAACAATCTAATTAATTTGTTTTTCTTTTTGAGAATGAAATTAAATAGACTTTTGAAAACAAGTACTTTACCTAGGAAGCACTAGCAAGATTGACAAAGGCACTTGCTATTTTATGTGCTTGTTCATTTAGTGATGCTGGGGATCACACTCTAGGCTGCAGCCACTTTACGTAAGCCTCCTACCATTGAGCCACACCATAATTCTGTTTTGTTTTGTTTTTAGCCATTAGCTCTTCTCCCTGTATCTTTTCTTCTTCTTCTTCTTCTTCTTCTTCTTCTTCTTTTTTTGAAAATCAATATCAAACTTTATATAAAAAAGCAAAACATTCAGGAGAGCTAAAAAAAGAAACATATAGTAATAAAACTTTTTTCTCTAAAATATATGAAACAAAAAAATAAAATCTAAAGCTCCTCAAGCCAGGCTAAGCTCAGCTACAGATGAAGAAAGCAAAGTAGGTCACAGCTAATGCCCACAGATGCAAAATGGCCACCAAAACAAATTTTGCAAACAACCTTTCTATAGTCAAAGCAGAATTATTTTAAGAGATTACAGTACTCAGACATCTACAGCAACCTTTTGATAGCTGACTATACAAATACTGAAAAAACATTGCTAGCCTGTGACAGAGTGACTGTTCTTGCCTGTAGACACCCTCTGCAAGTTCAGTTTCACAAACAGAATAAAAGAGAAGTGATGGAACCCTAGTAACTGTTATTGGTACACTCTGGTAATTAGTTATGATATACTGAGCATTTACTTTCCTCTAAGCTTGGATATTTGCTTATAATTTATTAATGTAACATTTAAATATAAATATAGTCTTAAAAATTATCGTCCAAATTTCTGTTTGCCACATGCATTTCACATTAAAAGAGAAACAGAAAACCAAATCAAACAAATAAAAAACCCCAAACACTACAAAGCTGGGCAGTGGTGGCTCAAGCCTTTATTCCCAGATTTGAGAGGCAAAGGAAGGGGGAGACCAGATTGGTCTACAGAGAGAGTTCGAGGACAACCAGAGCTATACAGAGAAACATTGTCTGATAAAAACAGAAGCAAAACAATCAAACAACAACAAAACAAAAATAAAAACCCAAAACCAACCCCAAAAAAATATCAGTAGAAGGCCAGATTCAGGCAGGACAATAAAGATCACAAATTGATTATAGCTCTTTGGGAAGCAGGAATAACTAATTATACATATGTTTCTTTTCATGTGCTTGACTGAAATTCTTTCAATCAAGATAATGTTCATAGATAGTATGTTCTACCTTGATTACTAACTGCAGAAAATTAAATTGCACCTTCCAAACATCACAGTTAAGGTTAGTATGTACTTCTACATGCTAACTATTTCAATTTAAAGTAAATCTTAGAGAAATAATTAGGTTGTGGGAAAAAGATGCAGCACAAAATATAAAAGCGCTAATTGTTTGACCTCACAAAACACTAAAGTTTTCAGACTTAATTAAGCAAAATAAACTCTTATACTTTCTTGTTCAATAAATGATACTGAATCTCATACAGCAGCACACAACATATTGAGCTTCATTATCTCTCTTTCTATGCATATGCTATTATACTTTGCTCTCCTTCGAATTTATCTGAAAGTACCCTGAAAGGATATATAAATGTGTAGCCCTGGCATTCTAGTTTCCTTTCTTGTTACTGTGAGATAAAATACCCTGCAGAAAGTAATTTATGGAAAAAGGTTTTTTTTTGTTTTTTTTTTTTCTGACACACAGCTTACAATCCAGAGCATCATGACAGCAAGTCGAACAAGCAGCTCTAAGCAGCTAGTCACATCACCCCCACAATCAAAAAGCAGAGATGAATTCTTGGTGCTGCGCAGTTCCCTCTCCTGATTTATGTATTCTAGGATCCTAAGTAGAGAACTGTGTCATCTAAAGCATTTGTTCAACTTGTGGGTCTTGATCACTTTGAGGAGGGGGGATAAAAGGACCCTTGCACAAGTATCTCATGTCAGATGTTCTGCATATCAAATATTAACACTACAATTAACAGTAGTAGAGCAATTACATTCATGAGGTAGCAACAAAATAATTTTAAGATTAAGATCACCACAATGTGAGGAACTGTCTTAAAGGATCACAACATTAAGAAGATTGAGAACCACTGCCCTAGTGTGTGTGAGTAGTCACACCTGAGTTAAAGTAATCAAGACAATCACCTACAGACATTCGGAGAAGTCAAACTCCCTGTGGGTCTAGATTTGGTCAAGTTGACAAGTTTCCCTAACCATCTTGCCTGGGTGTCAGTATTTTCATGGAAGAGTGTTAACTAATATGGTATGTAAAGGTGAGACACAAGAATGGATTTACAAATTAATCTAAAGCATAACTCTATTTTTTTAAAAAATGGCTATCTAAAGAAACCTGACATAATTAAAAGAAGAGACATACAACTATAATTTAAAGACACCAGGTCTCAATGCTAACACCATTAAAGAAATATATTTCATTAACAATGAGACCCTTCATGAAGGTGGGAAAGAGAGCTGTTTATTATTTATTTAGCATTATAGAGTAGATGAATATTCTCAGTATATGTAATTCTATCAGTATATAAAATCCCCAATTTTATGGATCTAACTTAAAAAATAATTTGTTTTGTTTCATATTTTATGTGTATGAATGCTTGTCTGCATATAAGCATGTGCACCAGATGTGTATGGTATGCTCCTTGTCTATAGGACAGTATTGAATCCCTTGGATCAGGAGTTATGGCTGGTCATAAGTTGGCATGTGGGTGATAGAAATTGAAGTTAGGTACTTTTAAAGAGCAGCAAGCCACCTCTCTAGTCCCTGACATAACTTTTATACATTTTAAAGATTACAATTTGAAACTAAAGCAGTGTTTTTAGTTTGTATGATTTTGTTAATTACACAATATATAATTCTAACAATATTCTAATTAAAATGCATAATACAAACTATTATTGTGTTTTCTTAAATTTATAAAACCTTTATAGCTTTTCTAATTTTATTAATATAATTTTCATACTGTTATGCTATCAAATCACAAATACGGTTTATAATACCTTAGCTCTGAGTAACTGTACAGTCTTTACACTTATACTTCTTGTTTTTAGAAAATCACACAATCTTTTCTATATAATCATGTTTAATACAGCACATGGCACTAAGCTGTGAGATAAATACTAATGATTATTACTGTCACTTATAGGAATATAAATGTAGCAATAATAGTTAAGGTAAACATAACCTTTGGATTTCTTGTGGAGAATGCAATCATAAGGCACTCTTCTAAAATATCCACCAAAGAATATACTTTTGATCATCTTATTACTTATTTTATAATCATTTAATCTGTATCTTTTATGTGTCCCCATTTTTTTTCTTATAAATTATATAGATTATCCAGTTAATTACTTTATACTTTCTCTTCTTCCATGTTCATATATGTCAAACACACAGATGCTAGAATTTTATCAGATATTGAAACTTTTGATTGCAGACTCAGATCAAAGAATCTTCTATTGAAGATTAGGGAACTGAGTTCAGTTAATAGCAGTATTAGGTGGCTCACGAATGACAATAAGTCCACTCAGGGGGATCTGATGATGCCCTCTGTTCTCTATGAGCATCTGCATACATGGGGTACATAGACATTCAGAAGGTCACACATATACACATATAAATAAATAAGACATAAATCTTCAAAATAACACAAATTTATTTACTTTTATAATATTATTTATACAGCAACACCCAACTGAGAAGTGTGAGAATGTATAAAGAAAATAATACAAGTTAACATCAGCATGCAATATTTCAGAAATTCTTATGATTTATTTATTCAAATATCTATTTATTATTTGGTTTTGGGTTTCGAATATAAGGATCTCCAATTGCAAAACATATGTCAACCACTGAGATATAACTCTAGTAATTTGACCTTCAATTTTAAAATGAATCTGAACACAATTAACAAAAACCTGTTCAAGATTAACTAAAATTAATATCCACAAATAAGCTTTAGTAAAGAAGTTGTTATATATGTATAACACCTTTTTCTTAAAACATTGCCACATTGAATATCATAATCACTACAGAGAATAAATACTACCATCTCTATTTTACAATTTTTAAAATGTGTACAAATGAGAAAATATGCATTGAGATATTAAATAGACTATGTCAAATAAGTAGCTGGATGACAAAGGCAAGACTAGAATTTACATGTCATTAATCATATCCATGGACACTATATTTTAGCATGTTTCCTTTACATATAGCTATGCTAGCATTATTTGCTACAGAGTTATTAGCTCCCAAAATAGTACTGATCTTTTCCATAACTACTTTCAATGAATCTATAGATCAAATTTCCAGCTCCTTTCATCCTGTTTTTCAAGAAAGGCTACTAAGGAATTTGAGACATATAAAATTTGGAAATCAAGAGTTTGTATTTGCTATTTACTAAAATTGTATGATCAACATTGGGCAATCCAAAACCCAGGAGAAAATTTCAGCGGCAGTGGTAGTTCTTATGATTAAAATTAAAGTTAGTTTGAAATGTGTAAAGAGTAAAGAGTACAAAGAACTGTTTGGGTAGCTCTGATATGATTCTGGAACTTTCTTGAAATAACTATCCCCTATGTCTCTGTGATAGCCTAAGTGTAAAAGGTAGTGATAAAAATTATAGCAACAGTAAATCAAGATGATAGCCAGATTTCAGCTATTTTACACAGTGCTACACATGATATCCAATTAGAGCCACAGTCTATCTCCCTTTTATGATATGACTCCTGCAGCAGCAATGGTTGGTACTGCTTCATTTCTATAAATGTACTTTCTGCCCGCTACCCTCTTCTTCCACCTTGACAATACTACTTACCATCAGTCATTTAACCTGTTATAACAGCAATGTCCTTATGTTTTCTGTTTGCCAAGTAAGTGAGGATAAGTGAAGCATGAATATCCAACTTATAAAAAACTACTTGGAATTCAAAATGAAATTAAATTGACCAATAGTTAATAAACATTCTATTTACAGTCATTGGAGTAAACACAGAATATTTAAAAACAAAAATGACAGCAGGAAGAGGTTTGGTAGGAATTTTAATTCATTGTGTGCTAAGGTATGTTAAGATTTACCAGACAGCATCATATAGATAACAATTGGAATAAAGACCTCCTTTGATCTTTACTTGTATATAATGTGTTTGATGGATCTTGTTCTTTTACTAAGTAAAGAAAGCATAAACATCACTCTTAGATTAAAAGATGCTTTGATAAAAACCTAAAGTGACATATAACTTGCTGAGAAGCATGAATTATTTAAAGTAATGCCAGATGAACTTTGACAATACTTGCCTATTCATCTTTATACAATGCATATGATTGTTTTAATAAAGAATGTATAAAAATAAAATGATCCTTTAAATAAAATGTAGTATTTGCCTCATTTTCATTAAGCTATGATACATTTTAAAGTCATGAATTATTATATTTATTTATTTTACTGAAGTTTAACTAACATAAGAAAGTGCATGTAGGTGACCTGTTTAATGATTTTGCATAGACTGAATACAAACACAGAATCTACATCAAGAAACACAATTTGATAAGTATACATAGAAGCCATAGTACATTCCTTCCCAGTCACAAATTCACCCTAAGAATACCCAATATGATGATTACTTTATCTTAACTACTTTATAAGGATATTTTTGAAAACAAAATCTTCTATTAACTCCTTTAATATTTGCAGGCATGTTTTAAGAAATACAGGTAACCATAAAGTTCCCAAGTAGATTTAGATAAAGACAGCAGCTAAACTCAAGTGATGCTGGATCAGCATTTACTGAGATGAATAAGCAATGCTGATATTATGTTAAGTATTTCTATCATAATGAAGCCTAATAATATCAACCATTATTGAGAATATATTATTTTGGGATACAGCTACAAGAAATGGGAGAGGCAAGGGAGCTTGAACAAGGATATACATGGATAAAAATATGACTTTATTCATAATAAAAAATAAAATAAAATAAAGAAATGGAAATCTTGATAGAGGGAGCAACTGTGGGGTTAGAGAGAAGCCTGGTGCTAAGGAAACCTCCAAGAACCCACAGGATGTCCCCGGCTAGGACTCCAACCAATAGTGGAGAGAGTACCTAAACCGGACTTCCCTACAATCAAATTAATGACGGCTTTAATTGTCATTATAGAACCTTCATCCAGCAATGGATAGAGGCAGAAGTAGAGATCCATAGCTAAGCACCAGGTCAAGCTCCTGGTCCAGCTGAAGAGAAAGAGAGAGGAGAGAGAGAATATGAGCAAAGAGACCAGGATCATGAGGAGGAGACCCACAGAGATGCCTGACTTGAGGAGCTCTGAAACCAAAACAATCACTGAGGAACCTTCAGGGAAATGAACTAAACCCTATTAAGTTAGATGTCTGTCAAGTATACTGGACAGTTTGTGGAGCCTGTTGCAGTAGGATCATAGTTTATTGCAGGCTTCTGGGAGCCCATTCCCTACAGAGGAACACCTAACTCAGCCTTCACACTGGGATGAGCAATTCAGTCCTACCTCAACTGGATATGCCACCTTGGGATTCCTTGCCCTCCCCAGGGAATGTATGGGTGATGAGATGAAGGACTTGGAGAAGGGAGTGGGAACAATGGTGGGTATGGAAAAAACTTTTTAAATAAGAAAAAATAATTAAAAAATAGGCAAAGAATAAAGAATAAAAGCATCACCGTTTTTGAGCTCATATTCTTTCTCTTGTTCTACTGTTTGTTATTTTAGTTGTTATTTTGTTTTCTTTTCTTTTTTACAACTTTTTAATTTATAAAATAAAACTTTTTTTTATCTATGTATCCCCTTGCTCCCCCTCTCTTCCCTCCTCCCAATGCCTCCCATTTAGTCTTCAGCCTCTCCCCTTCACATCTCCTCCCCTCAAAGGGCAAAAATTCCCAAGGTGGATCAGCTCAGCATGGGGCATACACTCCAGGCAAGTCCAAATCCTCATCCTAATATAAAGACTGGATTAGGTGTTCCTCTGAAGGGAATGGGCTCTAAGGTGCCAGTCCAGGCACAGAAACAGTCTGATTAATGTGGCTCAATAAGAAGCTGAGGATGGGTTTGAACTTGCAATCCAGTCTTAGCACTGGAATTTCAAGCAAACATTTGGTATTTATCTCAAAGAAAGAAATGTGGTGTTTAAACACCCAAAAGTAACTTTGTAAAAAACAAATAATTTTGTTGAAAACAAGGATATTTTAAATAAATATATGCTTCCCAAAACTTAATAGTATTCTCCCACATGTTCAAATTTTTATGGTATTGACAAAATTGAATATAATAGAATATAATTGAGTAGAATCAAATCTCTGACAAAAAATTGTTTAACTTTTTTATTTTTGAATAACGTCATATTTTTTATTAATGTATACCCTTGTTCAAACTCCCTTCCCCCTCCCACCCCTCCCAGTCACTCTCTCTTCTCTCCATCTCCTTATTTCCTCCCCAGCAAAGGCATGATTTAAAACATACACAAAAAAACTAAAAGAAGCTCAGCAAACATTTCAACATGTTTATTAAAATGATATAGTATTATATATACTCAGTTTTATTTAGACTACTAATACTGAACTAAAGTTAAAAAAAAATCTACCATACTAGCAGCAGGGTGGCTCAGTGTGTAAAGAATATATCTTGCAAGCACAGCCCTGCTGACCCCAGTATTGACCTTGTATTCCACCTGTAGTCTGGAGAAAACCAACTCCTGTAAGTTGTCCTATGACTTCCACTTACACACAGACACATACACAGACACACACATACATACACAGACATACACAAACACACACACACACACACACTAAATTCATGCTTTCCACATTGGTATATAATATGAACCTATGCTTCTAAAAGAATATAACTCAACTTCTAAACATGTTCAGAAATTGTACATTTTAACATCTTCTCACATTTTCAATCATTCGAGTGCCCATAAGTGCTCCAAAAACTATAGAATTTTATCTCAAAATCATAAAGTTTTATTCATGGAAATTAATAATAGAGAATATGGAAGTGATTTTTCAGGCAATAGAATAAAGATAGCAATGCAGCTGCTACTACTGACCCTATAAGTCAATCCTTAATGCTCCTCATTAATGACTCTTGTTTGGTGGTCTCTACAAGTTCAACTTTTATTATTAACTAAATTGTTTTCACTTAATTGTCTCATATGGTGGTTTCTCAGAAAACTGGGAATCACTCTCCCCAAGGATCCAAAAATACCACTACTGGGCATATACCCTAAAGATGCACATTCACACTCCAAAGGCATTAGCTCAACTATGTTCATAGCAGCATTATTCATAATAGCAAGAACATGGAAACAACCTAGATGCCCCTCAACTGAAGAATGGATTAAAAAACTATGGTACATCTACACAGTGGAGTACTACTCAGCAGTAAGAAAAAATGATATCCTAAAATTGGCAGACAAATGGATGGATTTGGAGAATATCCTCCTGAGCAAGACATCACAAACCCAGAAAGATAAGCAGAGGATGTACTCACTCATTGTGGACTTTAAATAAAAAGCAAAGCATGTCCAAGCTGCAAACCACAAGCATTGCACAGATTGGGTTGTGAAGCACCTTGGAGGGCATCTTGGAGTCCATTCCCTCCAGAGAAACATCTAACCTAGTCTTGACATTAGGATGAGGGAATCAGACTTGCCTGTAGTGGATACTGAACTAAGCTGCCTTGAGACCTTGGAACCTCCTGCCCTTGCTGGTTAGGAGATAAGGAGATGAGGAGAGCAGAGAGTGGCTGGGAGGGGCAGGAGGAGGAAGGGTGTTTGAACAAGGGAATGCATGGATAAAAAAATGAGACTTTATACAAAAACAAATAAAAAGTCAAAAAAAGGAAAAAAGTGAACTACGAAGTAGGAACTACTCATAAATAGTGTCTTATATTGACTTGTCTAGCTTCCTCTCTTATAATGAACAGTAACCAACTAACCACAATATCTTATTTTAATAAATATTTGCAGCATTAAAACATAATTGTTTAATTTCAATTTTTAATTGAGCACCTATGTGTATCCATGTTGCTATGTATAAACTGAGACTGTGAGCTCAAGTAGGAAACAATCTGTGAATCCAAGAATTCAGTCTAGACAGTACAGATAGAAACAAAGGTGGACTATGCTCTATTATCAATATGGCTCCAATGCTGATACCTGACACCAATAAAGTAAAGGCTAGTTCTGTGCAACTGGAATAAGACAATCTGTAGACAATTATATAGAGAAGGGGGCATTTATAGCTATAGTAGAATTTTCAATTGCTCAGCATTTACTCCTTTATTTTTTCAATATCTCTGTGTGAGTCTCAATTGAAAATATGGCTAAAATTTGAATAGCCTTTCATACAGCTGTGTGATCGCCGTCAATTCCTACATTATTTGTGGGTCCAGTTTCTTACACTATAAAATGATGAAGCTGGACTCAGTGGCACTCTGGGTTGCTTTTAGCAGGAACCAGGTGACCTCTAAAGCTTCTGATTCTAATATCCTTGAATTTGTTCCCCATTACCTCTAATTCTTATACTCTACTATTTGACATTCATTATTACCTTAATAATTCTTAAAATGTTTTGTTTTCCCTTCAACTTTTATTCTCTACTCTAATTTACATATTTAATCCCTAGAGTTTTCAAGCAAAATTCCTTCTAATGTGAAGTTTCGCCATGATTAATCCTGAGAGAAAATCAGTGTAAATAGTCTGTTATTAATATGACTTTGAAACAACATAGATATCAAAAGGCAAATCTGTCTGAGAAAAATATAATTTAATTCATAAGAAATTAGCATTGTTCATGGAAAACTTAACTAGCTTTTATATTGTAAGATGGCACTAATTTAACTGAAGTGAAAATCATTTTGGATTTATGCAATACCTTAGGATTAATAGTGCCTTCAAATACTTTAATGTAATTTCACTGTATTGGATGTAATAGTTTTAATTAAACTTTACTAACCCTTTTGGTTTAATCCCTAGAGCTAACCTATAAAACAGTAAAGGTTTTAAATCAAACTATAAAAATTCTCAAAGCTAAAAATTAAACTGATAGCTATGGAGAAGAGAGTGGATGAAGAATTCAGCAAAAATGTCTAGTAAATTATTAATATTCCATATATGATACATTTATTATATATAAACATATATTCACATGTCTTAGTTAAGATTTTTTATTTCTGTGATAGAACACTGACCCAAATCAACTTCATGTCCCTCACTAAAGAACACTAGGAGAGGAACTGAAGGCAGAAACCTGGATGTGGGAGTGCTTCTTACTTATATGCTCATTCTACTTTCTTATAATACACAAGACCATCAGAGATAGCAACACCCACAGTGAGCTGGGCTGTCTCAGATCAATCATTGATCCTCTATAGGCTTGACACAGTAAAACTCTTAGGGACATTTTTCAAATTGAAGATTGTTCTTTTCAAATATCTGGTTTTTGTTAAGTACACATAAAACAAGACACTGTACCACACATATTTAATCATTTAAACTAAAAATTAGAAAAAAAGTAATTGTTGTTAATAAAAGGTACTTTTTAGTGTTTGAAGATATGAAAATCTGTATAGCCACAATATTTTCTTTCTTCAGACATACTGGTATTTCAGTCACTAATGAAAGACTCTGCAGAATAAAATAATTCAACAGTACTATTTTATAAATTTCACTGATAATAAGGTTATATTATGTATTATTTGCTTCTGAACAAGATTTACAAGAATTTATGTTTAGAAGAAAATATTGTAGTTTCTTTCTCTATTTGCTTGCCTCTTCTGTCCTAGCAATAATAGCTAACTAAATATCTAAATACATTCAAATAAAAACAAAACCACTTTTGAAATCTCCAGGCAATGCTTTATAAACTTCTCCCACAAAAGTACCCCTAATGGAAGAGAAGATTGAACATGCACCCCTAGGGATCTGCTGCAAGTGTGAAATTTCTTTGAAGTCATATGTTTTACTTTAAAAATTCATATGGCTTTTGCATTCTACTCTGTAATATATATCTGTTTTAATGTAAAAATGATGTGTTTTTTTCAATATCTTTGAGTTACAGAGCTCTAAGAAAATATGCTAAGTTGATACCAAAGGCATGCTTCCCCAAGTAATGCATAATTTTAAAGCTTAGCTCTCTGAAGAATAAAGTTAATTATACAAATAAAGGTTGCTCTACACTGTACATAACTCTTCGTGTTTCTTTCAGCTCAAAGTGATGGCATTTCTCTCCATTATCATTAATTTTTGAGGACTATGACTTTAGTACTGAATGAGAATATGCCTGTTTGCCACATTGGACAGAAAACATAATTTTCTCATAATGTAAGCACCTAAATTCTAATAATCACAAAAGATAGATATATGACCATATTGTTGTTTCATATTGAGTGAAATGAAATACATTCATTAATTCAGGTTGTGAATTGTTCCATACCTCCAATTTTTAAAAAGCTCTTCTGCTTTTTAACAGAAAGGGATCATTTCACAAGGAGATGATCCATTTTGAAAAATAAATTCATTTTATAGTGTTGATCTATTTTTTATTTATACTAGGAGAGTGTGACTACTATAAATACAATATATTAAACATAGTAGTAAAGTGGAAAAAATTTGACTAAAATGACCCTGAAATTTATGTTAAGGAAGCAAAGACAAATTAGACTCAAATATTAAGGAAAATCATTTAACTATAAATAACACATAAATGGCTTGGCCTTTCACCATTTCTTTTCTTCCCTTACAGACTAAACTTAAAAGTATTTTCTCCTGAGGCTTTGGTAAGAAGACATTAGAAAGAAAGGAAATGGATTTTGAACAGTGTTTTGACAAATGATAGTCAGTTGTCTTAGAGGACAAGGCAGGTGAGATTTTCAGGCAGGGGATGCAGCAGGAAATTGTACACACAGACAGGATTATTATAAAGGAATAAAAATGGCTCAAGAGCATATATGTCTGGGTACACTGAAATGAGAACTAGGAGGAAATGAAAGTGTGCTGCAAGCAGGCAGGGTGTGCTTAAGAAGTTTTTGAGTTGAGAACTCTTTGAATTTCATAGGGAAAGAAAAAGAGCTAGTCAAAAACAAGTTTTGAGAGTGGGTATTGCTGCAGCCCAAACAGTGCGATAGAAAAGCATATTTGGCAACAGTCTCGTAAATACACTGGCTAGATCAATACACAATGCAAGTAATCAGAAGAAAACGGATAAATTTGGCTGAGGAAATAGACAGGAAGAAAGTAAGCCCTGAACCTGATAAAAAAAATATGAATGGAATTACCAAAAAGTCCAGACATATGAAAGAAACAAAGGTCAATATAATGCATGCTTAGCTGAACCTTGAGGAACTATAAAACATATGACATATTTATGATTATTCTCTTCTAATCTAACAATCAAAACATTACAATGACCTTACAGTTGTACCAACTGTTAATACTAATTATTATTATCAGGTCTAATGACAGTAGGATAACAGGTGTGTACTTACTAAGTGGCAAGGATTTTACTGTGTGCTTTGCATATACTACTTATTTAATTTTACTGTTATTGACATTCATTGTCATTATCGAGATCAGGACACAAAAATAAATATCTCAATGATCTGAAGCTAGTAAATAATTCAATTAGAATTAGAAATTTACAATAATTTAAAATATTTTGTTCTGGTTTTTGCCTTTGTTAGTTAAAACAATGGCTATAAGTAGTTGCTATTAATGTTTTAGAAACAACTTATAGCATACAAGTCTTAAATAAAATACAGTCACATGTTCGATAATAGAAAGGGCTTAAATGGTGACTTTATTTTTGTGTCAGTAAGAGTATACATTCTAACATTTCTTTGAAATCACCAGAATAATATTGATTCATGGAGAAAATGTTATATATGAAGTCCCTTGATCATGAACTTCCAAACCTATCAACTATGAGAAATAAATGCATCTTCACTGCTAATTAAAGTATGTGGGATTCTATTGTAGCAAAATAAAATAGTCTAACAATATGTCTTTCTTTGTGCATACCTGTGTGTGTGTGAGTGTACATACATAGAGATATTTAGAATTAAACTACATCATTCTATTTTATTCAAGTCAAGCTATATATTTTCAATATGGTCACAAAAGGTATTCTAAAGCTATCACCATTAAATTATATTATTTTAAAATAAAATTATATATATCCTTTAAAACTGATATTGTTATTAAATAAATGAAATTGAAATATTATGATAGAAGACAGTTAAAAATAAATGCAAAATGTGACCTAATTTTTGAACTGGATTGATTTGTGATATTCTGTATATTTTAATTATGATATGTCAAAGATACATGTTATTTGCCAGTTCCATAATACCTCCAGTTATAAACATATATGTTAAAACCTAAGGGATTCCAAAAGTTATAACATCCTTATAAATATAGCTTTCTATGACATTATAAAAATTTAATGAAGAAAAAATAGGTAATACTATGAAATCATGCTGTATCTTTGATAATTAATTTTGGTCCTTGTACCACAGCAAAGGACACAATAGAAAAAAGAATAAGACACAGATCAGAATGACAATTTTATAGCAGCAGAGCAATGCAGAACAATGCGCATAAGTGCTAGTCTGGGCTCTATAGACTCTTCCTTGAAAGGACACTAACATTATTATATAGATTGTAGTAAGTTTGGAAAGCATATGGTTTTGTGCCCTTCATTTATGTCTCAAAGTTACAGAATATAATCACCACAGCACATATTTCTCTATTCTAAAAGAAGAAAAATAAAATTTGCACTGATATTATATCAACTCTGAAAAAATAAAATAATTCCTTGACCCATCCTCCTTTGATCACTTGTTAACTGTACACAATGTTGACAAAGTTCCTTACCCTGCCTTGAAATATCACAACTATTCTGCTTCACTTTTGCCTTGACGCCTGAATTCAGTATACAGTGACATGAGACCAGAGTTTGTCTTGTATGCTTCTTAGGTACCTACTTTACTCATATAGCCTCATCACCAATCATTGCTTTCATCTGCCCTAAAGGATTATGCTTGTGTACTTGAAACCTATTCATTTATCTCTGGCAAGCAAGCCTTTTGTCATGCTGGTGAAACTTCAGTCTAGTATTTTAAAAATTCTGAAATCTTTTCTTCTTTATCTAAAACACAGAACATTATCTTTAAAACATTCTAAAGAAACAGTCTTAGAATCATTTTGAAATTAACATAGTATAGTTCCTTTATAGTGTACATTTAGGTTCTTATCAACTTAAAGAATTGAATGTAGTATTTGATTATAGATCCAAAAGCTTTAATAACCTAGCACTGTTAAAGATAAAGAGGAAGACAAGTAATGTAAATGGACAGTGGGGTCAAATATAAGCCAATCAAAACTGTCTTTCTACTTTTCTTACAACAAAGAACTTTTATAATTAATAGTGCAGGGAAATACAGATCAAAACAACTCTGAGACATCATCTTAAACCTATCAGAATGGCTAAGATCAAAAACACTGATGACAGCCTATGCTGAAGGGGATTCGGAGCAAGAGGAATACTACACTGCTGGTGGGAATGTAAACTTTTATAGCCACTGTGGAAATCAGTATGGCGGTATCTCAAAAAATAATAATCAACTGACCTCAGAAGCCAGAAATTCCACTCTTTGCCCAATACATCTTACCCAAAAGGTGCTCAACCACAACACAAGGACACTTGCTTAACTATGTTTATAGCAGCATTATTTGTAATAGTAGAACCTGGAAACAACCTGATGAATGGATTAACAAATTGTGGTACATTTACACAATGAAATATTACTCAATATTTTAAAAAAACAGCATCATGGAATTTGTTGGAAAATGGATAGAACTAGAAAAAAAATCATACTAAATGATGTAACCAGAAGCAGAAAGACAAACATGGTATGTACTCACTCATAAGTGGATAGTAGATAGTAAACACATAGCAAAGATGAACAGGCTAGATTTCACAATCCCTCAGGAAATGGGTACAGAGGAGGACCCTAAGAGAGATATACAGGAACTGCCTCCCAAAAGAGAAAATGGTTAAGATCTCCTGGGTAAACTGTGAGGGGGTGTAGAAGGGACAGAATAGGGAGTGGGAATTTGAGGATTAAGTTAGGCAGAGTTGGGGAAGGGATGAAGGGAGGAGTAATGAAAGAGATATTCTGACAGGGTAAGTCATCATGGGTTTTGGGATAAACCTGGTAATAGAAAAATCTACATGAACCAGCAATGAGGTCCCAGGTGAGACTTCTAGCAATGATGGAGAGGGTGCCTGCACTGGCCTTTCCTTGTAGTCAGATTGGTGCATTCCTTAATCATAGAACCTGCATCCAATGACTGATGGAAGCAAATGCAGACACCAACAGCCAAGTACTTGACTGAACTCCTGGACTTCTATTGAAGAGAGCAGGTGAATGAAGAGCACAATAGAGAAAACCCCAGGGACAGCTAACTGGAACTAATGGGGGGTCATGTACTCTGGATTGACAGCTGAGGTGCCTGCTGGGGACAAAACTAGGCTCTCTGAATGAGGAAGACATTGATCAAGTTGTTAAAGGGGAACATAGCTATAGGACCAGGAATTATCTGTGCTACCTGAACTGGCTTTTTAGAGCCTACTCCCTGTGGTAGGATTCCTTGCTCAGAGAGGAAAGTATGGGTCCTGACTCAACTAGCTAGGTTAGCCAGTGCTGACTATTCAAGCTAGCCATTATACCCTGTGAGATGTAGACAGGAGGAGGGGTTGGGGGCAGGGAATGGAGGGGGAGCAGGAGAAGGGGAGGGAGGTGGAACAGTAAAGGGTATGTAAAATGAACTTTATTAATTAAATAAATCTTAAAAATAGTGCTCATAGCTTTCTTTATAATCTTCTCATTCAAACTAAAATGCATAGGCTAAGAACAATGTCAAGGCAGCTGCTAATTGATTACCTTTGCTTGCACTTTCCACATGTTCCAGCTCCTCGGGAAACTTCAAGATATCTTGGTGTTTTTCCTCACAGATTTCAGCAAGAAAATGCAAAAGGGTTGTTTTTTGATCTGCTGACTTTGTATCTCTGATCTGGAAGGTAAAAAAGCATTTTTGGGGAATTTAAATAGATATTTTTTGTAAACAAGTCAAACAAATGATGAGTAAATATAGATCATCATGAAACTCACTTGAACTTTTTTTAAATTAACTTGGCAGTTGCTTCTTAATGGCATCTAGTAACACAGTTCAGGATCTTAAAATGAACTTGTTATTTTATAAAGGAGAAGAAGCACTAATACAAGTGTCAAATTAAGCCTTAATCTATATTTTTCAAAAATGTCTGAATCATTATGGCAAATGAACTATTCTTTTTATGAGACATGAACAGTCATTTAAGTATTTATAGTAATTACCTCAGTTAATGTGTGTTGATGCTAAGAGCACTGGTCTTTGCATTATTATAAAAATATATTCTTGAAAGATGCATTCATTTGTGAGATTAAATTTATTTCTAGTTATCACCAATGCAAATGAACAAAAAACAGTCAACATGCTTTAAATTTCTTTACTTTAATGGGCCATAAGAAAAAAAAAATCAAAGTTGTTTCATACAGAATTTTAAGCCACAATCAGAATATATAGTCAAGGAAAAAAGTTATTTATTATTTATTTGTTTAACATTGTATACTTTTTTAGAGATACTGCAAAAAAGATTTCATTAATAGAATGATAAAGAAATCTTTAAATGATAGACCAAAAAGATTTAGGAGGCATTAATGTTTTCTTTTGTAGATATGTTATACTAGACACACAGAACTGCAAATGAAATCAAAGATTTACTTAAAAACAAAGCATAAATACAAGACAACATGTCACATTCTCAGTTTATTGGATGTTTTAATTCTATAAATCATTAGATGATGGGTTTACCCACTGGTGTTCATATTGATTTGGAGTTTTTAGTTTTAAAAATTTCTCTGCTTAGAATAAATACATGTTCACAAACTGGTTCAAGGAAAGGGTGCAGAGGATACTTAGGGTGATTATAAGATAAATTAGTACCTATTGTTTTAGTGAATAAAAACAAAAAAGAATCATAGCATTTATTAAATAAGGCCTATATAAAATCTGCTTTGTGACAAACCTTTATTTTTTTATACTATTTACATTCTCATAATGTTAAACAAATATAAAGTAGCTTCCTGACTCCATAAACAAATGGTCACTGGATGCATAATATTTCAGTGCCCATCATTATTTCTTTGAGAAATTCTACAAATGTAGTATTCCATATCTGGAAAATATTTAAAATGCTCTACTCATGCTTATTCACCAAACACCTCTTAGTACCACAAGGTTGAATTCAACACTCCAAGGACAAGCTGTAAGAACAAAAAGCAACGGGAACCTCAAGGGCAGTTTATCTTAAGTAAGGCTAGCAGCCATAGAAGAATCAATGGGAGGCTCTGGTCCCCAAAGAGAACTCTTTAGCTGGGATTACTGTGTTATGTGTTCACAAAGTAAATCATTTTTTTCAGTATGTGGGACATTAAAAAAATCCCTTGCAATTTCACATCTTAGATTTCCCCCTCTCAAAAAAAAAGTGGTTAGGAAAATTCCCCTCTTCCTAGCAGTAAGAAAACTGATTTTTTTTTCAGAATCTGTGGAGGCAAAGATGTACAAACAATGGAGAGAAAAACAACAGAATCTTAAACACTAGTCAAGACACTAAATTGTATGAGTATTTTACAGTTATTAAAAATCTACGTAGATAATGTTGGAGAAATTTTAATTGGTCTTTAAATAAATTAGAATCTTTTAATTGATCTTTAAATAAATTGGAATCCAGAAAGAAATACAAACACAATCTTACATTAAGTGATATAAGCCAGAAACAGAAATAAAAAATACTACCTAACATATGTAGAATTTTTTTTAAAGTGATATATATAGAAATAAGGGGAAGAATGGCAGTTAGCAGGCACTGGAAACAACAAAACAAATGTCATGATATAGGTCACTGAGTAAAAAGTTGCAGTTATAAGTAACCAAATTATTCTAGGAATTTAATGTTTAGTAGGGAGCTGTATTACACAGATCCCAATTGGTCTTATAATAAAAACCTGGACCAAGATATTGGAGAAAAGCTGAAGGATCAAAGAGACAGAGGAACAAAGCACAGACACTTCACACCTAGCCAGTCCTCAGCTGAAAGGGTAATGCCCTGTATCCACAAATTCTTAGATTGAATAGGGGAAGCAAAGGGAAGTGCAGGCTAAAATGAAAGTGAGACACAGGAGGTGAACTTCTGTCTGGTACTGTCTTATAGTCCTTTCTCTGCCTAGTCATATCACTTCCTGTTTCAACCTTCCTAGTGCTGGGTCAGAGGCATGGAATCCTTAGTACTGGGATTAAAAGTGTGTGACACCATCACCTGGCTATATTTGGCTTTGAAGTCTCAGAGATGCAGAGGAATCCCTGACTCTGCCTCCTGAGTGCTAGGATTAAAGGCATGTGCCACCACTGCCAGACCTCTATGGCTAACCCTGTTTCTGGCTCTGTCCTCTATCTTCGGGTAATCTTTATTTGATACACAATATATCACCACAGATAATATTGCAAATAAAACAGAAAAATAGTATTGTAGTCATAATCCAATTTTATGCCCTTTTTTTGTCTTGGGCATTATATTATTTATAGTAAAACTTCAGCTTCAGCATGCATTCTTAAATTGTTAAATTTACAATTTGTGTGTATATGAGTATGTAGCTGTCTCTGTGTTGTTTGCATGTGCATGCACATGTATGAGGATATACTTGCCTATGCATTCATGTGTTGAGCACATAGGTTATATGTGGTGTGTTCTACTATTCTCTATTTTGCTTTTTGAGACAGAATATGAACAGTCACTGAACTTCAAACTTGCTATTACAGCTAGATTGCCTCGCCAGTAAGCCCTAGGGCTGCCCCTGCCTCCAGTCAATAGGAGTTAGACATGCTTCACTAGGCCATTTTTATTTTTGCTTGTTTTGTTTTACGTGCTTCCTGAGGATCCAAATTCTGATCTCTTATGTGATCACCAAGCACATTAATCACTGAATCATTTTCAAGCACTGAAAAGTGTTTTCATATTTATTCACTCTCAGTATCACTAACAATGTAATTCTGTTATGCAATTTACCATGGTCAATGGTTGAATCTACAAAAACAAAAACAGAATAACATCTCAGTTAAGCAAATATATTATTACTTTTAATTAAGACAATAGGCATTCTAGGTAAAATATGCACTTGCTGTTTCAGAACCATAGCATTCCCTTTAAAACATGGGCAAAAAAGTTGAAGGACCTGCCTTATCGAACTGAGAATATCTCCAGTTGGAATAGGAGACAAAGTGTTTTGTCTATATAGCAATATTTACTTTGAGAAACCCTCACACATAGTCCTTTTTAATGTCTGAAACTGACGGAAAATAATGATGAATAGGTGTTGTTTTTTAAATGTTTCTCTCTATACATAACCTTTAGATAAATTATTTAAAAGTAAATAATATTAAAACAAAATGCAAAATAATTTTTCTTACTGTAGTGTATTACTTCATATTATGTATGCAGTATTTCTCACTATGCATCATTTATACACTATCTATAGTTTTTCTGTCTCAGTCCATGTAGTATTTTTCATTTTTAGCACAGAAGGCAACTAAAAACACTTTAATCAATCGTACTAGTTAATGACATTTATCCAATAATTTGATGTTGTAAGTAGACAAGCTGTATATATTCATCTCTTGAGGGTAGAACAAAGGTAATCTAATATGAATACATACAAAATCACTTCCAAAGTAGTAAGGTTAGTTTATTAAGAGATAAAATTTATTTATATTTGATACCTTGTTACTAGAAATCATGTTAAAATTTTACAATAATGTTAAATATCTAAGCAAGGAGGTAGGCAGGCAACAGTTTGCCTAAGTCTCAAAGTATGCTATAAGCATTTCAAAGAACGGTATAGCCAGAAGAAAAGTGCCTTTTGGTATTGTTTTTTGTTTTTCAGTTTTATTCATTCTTCAAACTTCACTGAGGAAGGACACAGAATAGACAACCTGACTTCTTTTTATAAGCTGCTATTGTGTGCATATTTCCAAACACTAAAACAAAATAGTAGATTCAGAAAAATAAATATTTTGAAAAGCTAAAAATGTATTTTCATTAATCTGATTTAGTGAAAATCAATGAAAATATAAATGAATCATAGCAATAACTAAGAGCTTTCAGTTACTAAAACACATACACAGTAGTTATCTTTTCTTTTCTTTTCTTTTTTCTTTATGGGACCAGAGTAGGTCTTAATTGTGACTGTAAAAGGAGATTCTTAGAGCAAAGCTTACCAGCTTTATCCTGTGTGAGCACTCAAGCATTTAGAATATGACATGAGAAGAAACAGACCTTAATTAAATCTTTCTGCACACCAAATATAAATTAAATTTGGATAAAGAAATAAAGAATATTCATACATACATACATAAAAGCAGTAATAATTGTCCTGGTCAAAATGCCAACATTTTGTAAACACTGATGGTATAGTTTCATTGTTAGAATATCAGCCTTTGGAGTGACAATCTAGCTCTAAGTTGCTCTACAGTCATGGACATGTTAACATCTGTATTCCTGGATTCAAAATGTGGATGATGATTCTAAAGGTCAATCATCACAATGAGTTTCAATATTTCTTTCTTTCTTTTTAAGTTGGGTATTCTTTTTTATTATTATGAATAAAGTCATATTTTTTATCCATGTATCCCATTTTTCAAACTCCCTTCCCCCTCCCATCCCTCCCAGTCACTCCCTCTTCTTCTCATCACTTTATCTCCTCCCCAGTAAGAGCAGGGGGTCCCACGGTCCCAAGGACGCCTAGATAGGGTTAGGGTTAAGGTTAGGGTAGGATCTCCACTCCATGCAGATCCTCTTTCCTTGCACCCCAACATCAGGACAAGGTCAGGTGTTCCTCTGGAGGGAATGGGCTCCAAGATGTCAGTACAAGGTGCTTCAGATCCCAAGCTGTTCAGTGATTGTGGGTTGCAGCTGGGACATGCTTTGCTTTTTGTTTAAAGTCCACTAATGAGTGAGTACATCCCCTGCTTACTTATCTGGGTTTATGATACCTTGCTCAGGAGGCTATTCTCCAAATCTTTCCATTTGCCTGTGAATTATAGGATATCATCATTTCTTACTGCTGAGTAGTACTCCATTGTGTAGATGTACAACAGTTTATTAATCCATTCTTAAGCTGAAGGGCATCTAGGTTGTGATGGTCTTACTATTATGAATAATGCTGCTATTAACACAATTTAGCTAATGTTTTTGGGGTATGACTGTGCATCTTTAGGGTATATGCCCAGTAGTGTTACTGCAGGGTCCTTGGGGAGATTGATTCCCAGGTATCTGAGAAACCACCATACTGCATTCCAGAGTGGTTGAAGAAGCTTACATTCATTCCCACCAACAATGAAGTAGTGTTCCTCCTGCTCAGCAACCTCTCCAGCATAGGCTGTCAACTGTGTCTTTTGTCTTCACCAATCCGACATGTGTAAGGGGTTATCTTAAAGTTGTTTTGATTTGCATTTCTCTGATGGCTAAAGATATTGAGCACTTTTTCAAGTGCCTTTCAGCCATTTGTAATTCTTCTGCTGAGAAGTCCATTTTTAATTTTGAATCACATTTTTTGATTGGGATACTCAAGGTATTGGGCTCTAGTTTCTTGAGTTCTCTATATATTTTAGAGATCAGTCCTCTGTCATTTGTAGGGTAGGTGAAAATCATTTCCCATTCTGTAGGCTGTTGTTTTGTCTTATTGACTTTGTCCTTGACTTTACAGAAGCTTCTCAGCTTCAGAAAGTCCCACTTATTGATTATTGTTCTTGGTGTCTGTGCTACTGGTGTTATATTTAGGAAGTGCTCACCGGTGCCAATGTGTTGGAGGATATTTCCCACTTTCTTTCCTGTTAAGTTCAGAGTGGCTGGGTTTATGTTGAGGTCTTTGACCACTTGGATTTGAGTTTTGTGCAGGGTGATAGACTTGGATCTATTTGCATTTTTCTACACACTACCATCCAGCTATGCCAACTCCATTTGTTAAAGATATTATCTTATTTCCTTTGAATATTTTGGGCCTCTTTGTCAAAGATCAGATGTTCATAGGATATTGGGTTAATGTCAGGATCTTCAATTTGATTCCATTGATCCACGAGTCAGTTTTTATGCCAGTACCAGGCTGTTTTATTACTGTAGTTCTATAGTGTAACTTGAAGTCAGGGACGGTGATGCCTCCTGAGGTTCTTTTGTTGAACAAAATCATTTTGGCAATCCTGGCTCTTTTGTTATTCCAAATGAAATTGAGTATTGTTCTTTCAAGGTTTGTAAAAAATTGTGTTGAGATTTTGATGGGAAGTGCACTGAATCTGTCGATTGCTTTTGGTAGAATTGCCATTTTTACTATGTTGATCTTACCTATCCAGGAACATGGGGAATCTTTCCATTTTCCGATGTCCTCTTCAATGTCTTTCTTCAGTGATTTATACTTTTCTCAAATAGATCTGTTACTTCTTTGGTTATAGATACTCCAAGGTATTTAATGCTATTGGCATCTATTTTACAGGGCAATGTTTCACTTATTTCTTTTTCAGCCCTTTTATCTTTAGTATATAAGAGGGCTACTGATTTCTTTGAGTTAATCTTGTATACTGCTACATTGCTGAAGGTGTTTATCAGCTGTAGAAGTTCCCTGGTTGAATTTTGTGGATCACTTTGTATACAATCCTATCATCTGCAAATAGAGATAGTTTCACTTCTTCCTTTCTAATTTGTATCGCCTTAATCTCCTTTTGCTCTCTTATTGCTTTAGCTAAAACTTTAAGAACTACATTGAATAGATAAGGGAGGGGACAGCCTTGTCTAGCTTCTGATTTTAGTGGGCTTGCTTTGAGTTTTCTCCATTTAGTTTTATGTTGGCTGTTGACTTCTTGTAAATCACCTTTATTATATTTGGATATTTTCCCTGTATCTTGATCTCTCCAAGACTTTTCTCATAAAGGAGTGTTGGATTTTGTTAAAGGCTTTTCCAGCATCTAAGCGTATGATCATGTGTTTTGTTTTTTTTTTTTCCTTCAGTTTGTTTATATGATGGTTGACATTTACGGTTTCTGGTATGTTGAGCAATGCCTGCATTTCTGGAATGAAGCCTACTTGATTGTAGTAGATGATATATTTTATATGTTATTGTATACGGTGTACCATAATGTTGTTGAAAGTTTTTGCATCAATATTCATGAGGGAAATTGGTCTGTAATTCTCCTTCTTTGTTGTGTCTTTGAGTGGCTTGTGTATTAGGGTAATTGTGGCCCCATAAAATGAGCTTGGCAATATTCCTTCAGTTTCTACTGTGTGAAATAGTTTGAAGAGTATTGGTAGTAGTTCTACTTTGAGTGACTGGTAGAATTCTGCATTAAAACCATCTGGACTCTGGGCTTTTTTTTTTTTTTTTTTTAACTTGAGAGGCTTTAATGACAGAATCGATTTTTGTTCGGATTATAGTCTGCTTAGATATTTAATGTGATCTTGATTTAATTTTGGTAAATGGTAGCTGTCTAAGAAGCTGTCCATTTCTTCTAGGTTTTCCAATTTTGTGGAGTATAGATTTTCAAAGTATGACCTCATAATTCTCTTGGTTTCTTGGGGGTCTGTTGTTATGTCCCACTTTTCATTTCTGATTTGTTGATTTGGATACTTTCTCTCTCCTTTATGGATAGTTTAGATAGGGGTTTATCTATCTTGTTGACTTTCTCAAAGAACCAACTCTTTGATTCATTCAATCTTTGTATTGTTCTTTTTGTTTCAATTGTATTGATTTCAGCTCTAACTTTGATTGTTTCCTGCTGTCTACTCCTTGTAGGAGAATTTGCTTCTAATTGTTGTAAGGTTTTCAGCTGTGCTGTTAGTTCTTAGTGTGGGATTTTTAAGGTTTTTTTTTAATTTTATTTTTAAGACTGCTTTCATTGTGTCCCATAAGTTTGAGCACATTGTAGATTTATTTTCGCTAAATTCTAGGAAGACTCTGATTTCTTTCTTAATTTCTTCCTTGACCCAGAAGTGTTTCAGCTGAGTGATGTTTAGTTTCCATGTGTTGTTAGACTTCCTGTGATTTTTTGATGTTGTTGAACTCTAACTTCAGCCCCTGGTAGTCCGATATGATACAAGGAATTACTTCCATTTTTTGTATCTATTTATATTTGCTTTATGACCAATTATGTGGTCAATTTTTAGAGAAAATTCCATGTGGTGCTGAGAAATATGTATATTCCTTTGTGTTTGGTAAATATCTATTAAATCCATTTGCATCATAATCTCTGTTAGACTCCAGTCACCTGGCGAGTAATTGTTATACACAGATCATAACTGAAAGTAAATGAATTAGATCTCCCTAATCTTTGATAACCTGCAGAAATGGTACAAAAATAAAAAATACCCTTGGTAGAACAGAACCCACTTCCATTGCCAATTCTGTTCGTATCTCCCTTTCTCTTGTTTATTATTTATTTAATGTGTGTGAGTCTCAGATTCCATGGAACTGGAATTACAGACAGTTGCGAGCTACCATATGTATACTGGGAATTGAACCTGGGTTCTGAAGAGCAGCCATTGCCCTTAACTGATGAGTTATCTGTCTAGCCCCTTTCTGTTCATCTCTTTTTTAAAAAAATATATAAATAAAAAATATGAAAATATAACAACATTTACAAATTTAAATACAATACCCAAGCTTTAGATGGACAGAGAGAAAAATATATGAGTAATAAATGGGCACCTAATTTGAAAATAATATTTATGTTTTTAGGTATGTGTGTATGTTTGTGTGTATAAACATGTATGCAGGTATCTTATGAGGCCAGAAGAGGGCATTAAATCCACTGGAGTTGAAGTTAAAGACACCTGAGAACTGCCTTATATGGGCGTTGGGAAGTGAACTCAGGTGCTCTGGAAGAACAGCAAGTGTTTACTACTGAACCATCTCCCCAGGGCCCCTAAGAGATTGACTGACTCTAATTCTAACTCATTCAAGCCTAATAATTGTTAGTCACATCACTAATTACTAAGGTGCTGAGAATTAAGTGAGGGTAGAAGCCAGAATATAGTTATATTATTATCCACTGTGAGATCGACACTGTCCTAAATATTAGCATAAGACACAAATATTGACATATGGTAACTTCGAAGCTTGAAGTTTTGAAATTAGTAGAAAATATAAAACTACATAGAAGGGAGAGAATATTCACAGTAACTTTGTGGCAAATGTGAAGAACCAATATAATTATAAGGAGTTGTCAGACACAGTAGGAAAAATGATAAATGTGAGTCACCGTGAAAAAAATGTTTTGCCTATGAGTAACAGGAATTGATAACGGGAAAAAAATAGGTCCCATTAGTTTTAAGTTGCACTAATTAAAATAACAGCATAACATGTTAGAAAATGCTAACTTTAGAGTGAGTTAATTTTTGAAAGAAGAGGGAAGCAATGGAAATACTGTTTGAGAAAGTGGCTATGAACAGTTCATTCTCTAGGCTGTATTGTTCATAATATTAGATAAAAGTACAATCCAATTTCATAACTATTAGTTAAACAATCGGATGTGAACATTTAGTCTACAATATCCTAGTTGAACCATCTTGGGTAAACACTTTACTTAATTATAAACTAGGTCTTAGATAAGTAGCTATGGTCTCAGACATACTAGAAGTAATGTGAGTCCCTGCTTAGTTTCCTATTTCAATATAGTTATCACAGTCACCTAACCCCCTCTCTACTAGAATGATTTCTTGTCTTGCCATTACCCTCTCTCATCTTACTCCAACTTTATCTATTTATGTGTCTAGTGACACACAGCTGTTACTGATTTTTAAAACCCTTTTAAAAAGACATTTTATATCAGCACTGAAAAAATATTCTTATATATTTGTTGCTTGAATGAAAGGTAAAAATTCCCAAACATTCAGTTGGTTTCTTTGTACCTATGAATATACTTTTCCCTTTACCAGGAAGAAATGCTCAATGTTCGTGTGAAGGAAGAATAATCAGTATGTGTTATGTGCCTATGGGACAGGCACTTTTGTAAATGCCTGTTATGCACATATTTTTAAATTTACAAAAGCACACAGTGACTCAGTTATCCTAAAGTTCATTTTACAAGTAACATAGAGCATATAGGCATAGTACATACAGTTAATAGGGGTTGGTACCTGTTCATAGCCTGTTCACTTATACACATTGAGATTTACTATTTACTGGATTTAATAATGGGCTATAGGTTCTGGACATGTTTGGAAAGGGGAACCATTGGCCAGGAAGATTGGTCATTAATAATAATGAGTCTTTTTCAAATTCACCGAGTACAATTAATAAATACCACTTTTGTTTTTCCATAGTGATTTATACGTGGTCTGGTTGTAACATTTATTTCAAAATACATAATTTTGTTTACATACATAGTATCACCAACCAGATTGTGACCTCCTTATAACTGAGGGCTATTATCAGATTTCCCCCTGGAATGTTCAATGAATAAATGCTCCTGACAAGCCAAAGATAATTAAGGGTAATTTGATGATTAGAGAAATCTTTGGTGACCTTCAAGTATTGTTTCAGTATTCTTGCCAAGGACATAAAATTAAATGAAATGGATAGGCAGAAAGAGGAGGTAATATGTAAGGATAATTTATTCAAAATATTGACTGTGGATAATAACTGGATAATAGAGGGGGCAGTAGAGCCAGCAGCTGGAAAATGGTGAGGCTAGTGGCAAAAGTTATCATAATTATCATCCTAAATAATTTCAGCATAATTAGGCAGGGGGAGAATAGGAATCTGAAGAACTAAAAATAGAAAATCAAGAATTCATAAGTGCCTGCAAATACCCAGGCACAGAACCAGGATTAAGTGTTGGCTTACCCCAACATCCACCCCACCTGTGATCTGCTGCAGCATAGGTATGTCTCTGTGTGGTGTAAGCTGTAGACTCAGGGCTATAGGATCTCTACTACACAGGGCACACAGGGTAGCAAAGGATGTCCAGAAGAGTCCTAGGGAGGGCCAAGTGTCAATAGTGTAGCAGACTAGGAGCCTTGAACCAAACCAAAGATTCTTTGCAATTAATGCCTGTATGTAAAGATATATGGATAAAGGGGTTTACTGTTAAATGTGTTTATTGGGTGACTCATTGTGTCACACTGCAGCTTCCACAATTCAAGCTCCTTCTTCGTTCCTTCCTTTTTTTCTTCCATTATTTTATTAAAATGAATTTTGTTTTATTGGGGGGTTGCAGAGGTTGAAGGTATACTCAAGGGGAAAGGATATGAGTGAGATTGGGGTTCATGATGTGCACACAAAGTAAGTAAAAAAGAAAGTTAAAAATATGATCACAATTTTAAATATTTACATAAATTTATATTCAAAGAAGTAATTATTTCATTGTTGCTTCATATTGATCTTTACTATGAAAAATTTACATTTAGCTTTTAATCATAACATTTTTGTTAACTAGTCTTTTATTTTCTAATGAAAATACATAGCTATTTCTCTTTGCCCATATCTATTTCACAGAAATATTAAATATATAAAAAGCTTTGTTTAAGTAGCAAGAGATATTTTATAGTGTTTCTTTGGGAATCATCCTTAGTTTGCATACTTTTGCAGTTTTTGTTGGACAGGTCCATGCTCTTCCTAGAGCAGAAATTACTAATATGAATTTTTGAGAAAAAGTTATGATTACATCTACTAACCAACTACCTTACAAAATGTTTTATAAATTTATTTTGATATGACTACCTTAATAAAAGTGAACTCTCAAATAAAAAAAATAATTCACTGGTGATAGGTTACAGGGATAGCTTACTGAGAATCTGGTTCAGCTCTAGGTTCAGCTGTTAGTACTTTAAAAATATGGTTAAAAAAGTCAGGGGTATGACTAGATTATTAAACAGAGACCCCCTGACCAAGAGCATTGGCTTCATCTAGGAAGCTGATAGAAATTCAAATCAAGTAAATCAGAAACTGGGACGGTGTTTCTTGCTATAACAAGTTCTGTGTTTTATGTGTTTTCAAAGTTTGATGTCAATTTGAAACTAGAGAACTCTCTAGCAATTCGTGGCTACAAAACAACAGAAATTCATTCTTTTATCATAGCTAAGAAAAATTATAACTATGACTATCTAGTCTTCAACTCCAAGAAACACTCCAGAAGGTTGAAAATTTAGAATTATGGAAAAGTCCTGAGTGGAGTAGTCTGTGAGGCTGGATCATCTTAGCCAGCAGCCTTGAAGCTGTTCCTGAATGCAGAACTCACAAGAAATTGTAACAGAGGTGCTCTGAAATGATGAGTCACCTGGGTCATCCATTCCCATAGATATACCAACAATACGGAGGTTGAGGCAGGAAGTGATATGGCCAAGCAGGGAAAGAATAGAAAAAGGGAGGAGACAGGTGCTCAGCTTTTTTTAGTTTGAGGAATCTTAGAGACATTATCTCTCCTTTTGGCTGAGGAGTAAGCAAGGTGAGAAGTGGCTGTTGCTTGTTCTTTTGTCTCTCAAATCATTCAGCATTTACCCTGATATCTGGCTCAGGCTTTCTATTAAGACTAATTAAGATCTGTGCTACAAATTCTCACTGGCTATTCTAAACTGTCACTCAGACTTTTTCTCACAACACTTTAGTCAGAAAATTAAAATTTAAGTTGGAGACAATTGGACTTCAATATTGGCCAGGAAAATACCTGTGTTACTAATATTTTTTTTTTCAGATTTCCATTTCAGAGCTATTATACTTGTTTCAAGGAGCTCACTGTCTCAACCCTTAGGCCATGCAGAATATACTTAAAGGAAATGTGACCACACTATGTCCATGAAAATAAAATAACAATGTACCATTCACTAGGTAGCATATGCTGATAACATGTTACCAAAGGTAACATCCTATTTTTAATAGGAATGTAAATTTTAAGAACATGTTATAGAGGGACAAACCAGTGTATTTTCATGAAAGCAATATTACACATCAACTTTAGAATGTTACAGAGGAAATACTCAGCTAATTTCATGAGATGGTTCACTTCTGGGAAGTAGTCTTTCACAAATGGCTGAAGAATGTATAATGATTATAGACAAAACAAATTACATATAAAGAGTAAAAGGAACACAGTGGTAAAGTCATACAAATACACCCTAGTGAAACATTTCTGGATGTATTTAAAGAAGTCTAATATGGAAGGGTGTTAAGACTTAAATTTGCGACAAAGGTCTGTGCCAATAAATTATATTAGAAGGTAACTCTTTCAGACCCCACCTTTCCTCCTTATATTTATACAATGGCTAAAAGCAACTCAGTGAACTTAAGAAGTCCTGTATTCACAAACAGTTGCTCACTCCCGGGTGTGAAGGGAATGGCCCTAATATACCAAGAGGACCCAAGACACATTTATAATGGACTGATTAACCTTAAAAAGAAATGAGATACTTAATTGGCAAGACAGAATCTGGTTAAATTGTTGAAATTGGCTTGAATGTGAGTCCCTGACTTCAGTATTCTAATCTTTTCATATTCTTAAAAGAGGAGAATTTATATGTAAGTTCAAACAGAGTAACTGCTTTATGAATATTATGCTAAATGTATAATGTTTTTATACTCACGGCCAGTAAACAAGAATAATTTTATAATAAATATTTGTTTCAAGTTTGAATAACAATTATTTTACAAAAAATTAATCTATTACTGTGATCAGGTAATTCAAATTTATTTCTTTCAGTGAAATGTTCCCTAATTATCACTTTTCCCCTTACTATACTTATATTTCCATGGAACAGTTAATATTTAAGCAATCATGAATGCTCCAGTTCATACATCAAAACAAACTACTACTGCTTGCCAGTCTTGATACAGCACATGAATTCTAATGTTAGTTTCCTTTATTTAAAAAAAAAAATAAGTTCCTCTCTCTGCCATGGGTTGTTTACAAATTATTGTTTCTTTAACAACAGCACACATTACAATAGCATTGAAAAAGATAATGTGCGTTTAAGAATTGCAATTACCATAAAGACATTATCTCTGCATGTCTAAGACATGCATTCCTGGCTTTATTTCTGAATCTATCACCAAAAATCTTTTTTTTTTTAAAAGGTGCTACATGACCAAGGTTGACACTAATTCAGTCAAATGTAATTTACACTAAAGAAGATATCCTAATTCTTTATGTAGCCTTGATTGTCCCTTTTTTACACTCTTGATTTTTGTATTTTATCGGCCCTTCTAACAAAAAGGGAACAGATTATATCAATTGTATAAAAAGTCATGCAATTTAAGAGCTTTACACTTGTTAATTTATGGTAGCAATCTGGGAAAGCAGAACTTAAACTTGAAACCATGACAACATTAAATGTAATAAAGATTCATCTCATTGCTACCTTTAGTCCCAGCAGGGCATTTGTGCTATTAGTTTCTCAGAGAAGACAAATTCTGCTTTCCTACCCTCACTGCTCTACCTCTCAGGGTTTTCCTTGTAGTTTCACTTATTCAAGGCGAATGTACCACACTACACATGCATTAGTTTGAAGTAGCCAGGACTAGTGGCAAATCAACAGCTACTTATCACTTAGAAATGACCACAATTAATTCATAAAACATGTCTGTACTGAAAAGCAGGCCTGCTATTTACAAGTGCTTTTAGTTTATCAGCCTGACTATACTAGGACTATCAAATGAATTCTTCTGAGAATAGTTTTAAGAAATTCAAGTTATTTTTTAAAAGGTATAAAAAATAGTCTACAAGCATAAACATCTTTTGATTTTTTAAGAGCTTCTTCAGTAATGCTTGGTTTATACAAATACTAACACCACTCAACTTTTATTGAATTAAGCATTCTTACTTAAACCTGACTATATGAAGTTTGAGAGAAAGTTAAATCATTTCTTTGTTGTCTTTTTCTGGACAGAACTTGAAAGATTATTACCGCCAATAAAGGAGAACATGGGTAGATGATACTCAGATGTTCGCCATTAGTGTAGGAGTAACTCTGGTAGTCAACAATAAATTTTTTGAAAAGCAAAATCAATAGCAATGAGAAACAGCTATTTAGGAGTTGCTTAAATATTTTTATGTCAGTAATCAGTAATTCATTCACTCTTCTTTAATTTACTATATAATTTTATCAAATGAATTAATATTGATCAATTATGTTGAATATTTTTCTTACCAATTTCTGCTTCTGCAGCTATGGAAATTACTATCATAGATAATTTGTTATCACTGGTATCAGTGATATCTTGTTATAGACTCTGCAGCTGTGAACCGTCTCTTATATTGTAAGAAATGTATATAAAATTTAGCAATTTAAACATTTGATGGTTAGTGACACTAAAGACATTCACATACCTGTGAAACAACTCTGATTGTCCATAATCACAAGTTCTTATCATCCTAAGGTAAAATATTAAACACTGTCTGTCCTCTTTGTAACATTCCAGAATGCTACACCTCTAGTTCGTATTTGTAAATTTGACTATTCTAAGTAACTCATGTAACAACATGTTACCTCAATGATGCAGCATGTACCAGACATTCATGGCTTAATCTTTTGGTAGTGTAACCCAACAAAATATCAAAGGAAGAGGTCTTGTTGAAAAGAAGGGTTCCAGCAGGAAGAAAGAAGAACTTAAGAGAGAAAAAGGTTTGGGGAGAAAATAAAAGTTCACTGTATAAATATATGAAACTGTCAAACAATAAAAATTAACAAAGGTAAAAATAAGTAAGACAAATAATAATTGCTTGGAAATGCGAAGCAAATTAACAGAACAAGTTTGTGAGGAATATATTCTGGAGCCATTGGTGGGGGATCTGTACTAATAGAAAAATGTCAATGTTACCAAACTTTATTCTAATTGTGTAAATTTTATTTTATGGCAATTATGTGTCACAAAGTCTCTTAAATAAATTATAGCTTGGGATCAAGTCTCTTTAAACCAAACAAATTTTACTGCTGATGCTGTTTCAAAAACAAAACAAAACAAAATTTACACACATACAAAAACTAAATTGATGCTTTAGAAAATCAATAAACATTTTGGCTTTTGTCATACATGTTATAAAATCTGAACTTTGGAAGTGCTACAGAAGTTGAAATGGACCAGACTATTGCTTATTTAAAATTCTGACAACGACAACCAAGCATTTCTATCACTCTCCTAATACTTGAATACAATTTACAATAAATTTTCATGTTCTTTCATACCAGATTTCTTTTTTTTTATCTCTCATTCATTCTTTTATTTAATGTATTCATATATTTAAATGGTCAATTAAATCATAGAGTGTAACAACTTTATTTATTGGTTGTTAGACCTCATGAATAATTAATTTTCAGTCAAGATTTGGTGCCTTTAAATCCTTGTAGGTAAAATTATTCAAAGGATAAGAGTGAGAAAGAGCCTATCTTAAAGTGGTGGC